>JAJEJO010000870.1:373667-386622 GCA_020662805.1 Glaucomys volans
GGGAGGTTAATGCTTGGCTAGTTTGCCCTCCCTCCTCCCAAGACACACTGTCCCTCCATTTTTCTTGGGGAGCTATCTTGTAGGAATATTATTTCCATAAGTCTTCAGCTACATAGAATAAACTACACTAAAGAATATTCAAGTTGTTAATATATAAATAACTGTAAATCCCTTGGAACAGCTAATCCATGTAAACTACTTAGAAGAGTTTAGCAAGTGGAATATTGTTATCATGTTAGCCATTACTTTTGGCTGTAGAACTTTTTGAAGCATTCAGGTCAGATTGGACTTGATTTCTTCATCTAATGTGTCTGGGTTAATGGGTAGAAACTGAAAACTGTCTAAGGTTCCCATATGGCCCTTAGCTCTAGTTTTCCCAGCCTCTGCCTTGTGAATCAGCAGGGGAGAGGGTACTGCCGAGAAAAGTTAGGGAATCACACTTCTGAAGGATAATTAGCGACATTTGGCATAGTATGTGTAAGCAGAGAGAAGAAAATCCAGCGACTATAGAAGTGATCTGTAATTATCTTTCCACTAGAAATTCAATTGTGCCTTTGTAGAGTAGGCATTTGGGTTTTGGGTAGATCTAAGACACTAGCTCTCACTTGCAACACAAATCTAGTTAATAAAATTATGAAAAAAAATCTCCTGAAGCAGATCATTTTGGTGACTTTCTTTCATTTCAGTAAATAATATAGAAGGATGCATTGCTTTTGATGAATGTAACCTTTACTATAGAAGGGAACAATTTATTTATCACATACAAATCAGCACTTCTTTCAGGTCAAACAAATCCCTTTATAGGAGGAAGGGACCAGCATGACCATTTATATGTATTCCCTTGCTGAACTGGTGGTGAGCCCTCAAGCACCCCACCTTTTTCTTCCCCAGCAGAGCAACCTCTGCTGATTATGTTGCAGGATCTCAGTGTCCAAGGGTCTCCAGCTAGTTGCTACTAATGGGAGGAACTGCAGGAAAACTAAGAGTGAAGGTGATGGTGGTGATGGGGAAGCTAGAAAGGACATGGGAGTATCTCCTCCTCTTTCTCCACCTTAGGCTGCTCTCTGGTAGGAGCCCTGACTTCCCTGTGGCTCCAGTTTCCAAAGGACAAGCTTGCCATTGATTCCAGCTTCGTTTGCATGTGTCTGTCTGCTGCTCTCTGGTACAGTATCTGTTCTTTTTGTCACTCCTGACTAGGGATGTTGGTGGCCTCCTATTGTTCCTGATATTAGGATTTCTTACATCACCTGTTTGTCTTTCTGATATTCTTTTCATCCATGTTACAAAGAAAGAAAGAAGAGGAACTCTCATAAATTCCTTCTGTTATGAAAACTGGGTGAGGACTCTGTCTTCCTGGTTGTTAAAGACTTACTGTACAATATATTAGTAAAACAACATAGAATAAGACATTCCTTTTTTTTTGACTATTGGATCAACCAACAGAATTAAAAAACTTAACCATACATGATTGTCTAGTCATATTGGAATAAATCCTTGATAACTTATACATGAGATTTGTTGATAGAATAGACTGTGATAGAGTAAATTCACAATAGATGGAAGTCTTTAGAAATAATAGCTGAGATTATGAGGGCTGGCCTTGAATTCAGCATATGTATTTGTTTTCCTAGATGGAAGAAAGAGGCTACCTGTGTTAAATATAACAAATACCATATACAACTTTGCTGTCACAAAACACAGTAAACTTTGAATTAAATAAGCATTTATTTCTCCTAGTTGTAGAGTCTGGGAAGTCCAATATCAAGACACCAGCAGATTCAGCATGTGGAGAGGGCCAACTTATTGGCCTGCAGACACTAACCTTCTTGTTGTATTCTCACATGAAGGAGAAAGAGAGGGCTCTGATCTCTTCCTCTTCATTTAAGGACATTTATGCCTTTGTGGGAGTTCTACCCTCATAAGCTCATCTAAAACTAATCACCTCCCCAAAGATCCTCTCACACTAGGAATTAGAATATCAATATAGGGGCTGGGGATATAGCTCAGTTAGTAGAGTGCTTGCCTTGCAAGTACAAGGCCCTAGGTTCAATCCCCAGCACCGCAAAAAAAAAAAGAATATCAATACAAACCTTCAGTCTATATCACTACCATAGTTGAGAAACATTTTAGAGATAAATGCATATATTCAAAGTTGATAGTGGAGAAAATTTTTAAGTGACTTAGGAAAAAGAAATTTCAATCAGGACAGGACATGGAGTCAAAGAAATGTAGACATAATCTATTTTAAGTCTCCCTTTCCTTCCCAAATGCAAATAATTTATAGATATTGAAACTGATGCTTAGAAAAATTGATTTTCTAAAGGCCACAGTGCTTAGATTGGAATTAGGAGCAGAATATGATCATAGGTGAATGTTTACTTAATGACTGCACACTGCTATTTTTTTCAGTGGAAAAATGTCTTTGTCAGAATACTGAATATTCCAGTGATAAAGACTAGATATCATATTAGGGATAGTTTGCTTTGAAATTGTATAGCAGTTGTGCCACAGATAAATGATTTTTTAGAACATCCAACATGGGACAGACAATTTAGAAAAAAAAATTAAGATAACATGGATATGATTTGTAGGTAAATACAGGAAGATAGAATTACGGAAATAGGGTCTTTAGCTTAATGAAGAAAGTTGTGCTGATATTGGAACAGCATATTAGGTGGTATGACACTTTAAATGCAAAGTGAAAAAGAAAGATTGAGAAACCAAAAGAGCTCATGTTTTCTTATACATTAATTTTTTTCTATGTTTAGTATATTGTTAAACAAACTTAAGTGTAGGAGAAAACAGACCTTAAAAAAATAAATGGATAGATTAATTATTCATTGGTCTGCTCACCAAAGAATATTTTGAGACAGACTTTGGCCAGTATCAGTGATAGTGAAGCCAGAA
Organism: Glaucomys volans; assembly: GCA_020662805.1. Classification (NCBI taxonomy): domain Eukaryota; kingdom Metazoa; phylum Chordata; class Mammalia; order Rodentia; family Sciuridae; genus Glaucomys; species Glaucomys volans. The sequence goes on from JAJEJO010000870.1 coordinate 376,575, forward strand.
TTGAGGATAGGCAGTTAGTGTAGAATAGGGAATCCGGTCAAATTGAGGAATGGAGACCATCTGAGTCTGGGAAGTTAGAGACTGCCTCTGAGAGATTAGAAGGTCAGTTTCTCCAGATCCCTTTTGATCACCAAGGTTACCTTCCTATACTACCTTTCCCTAAAGGGTGCAGACAGGGAATTGCTAACTAATGCCCCCTGACCCCCTACCTGTCTAAATCACTCCATTTGGCCCTTTCATCTGCCCATCTGCTTCTCACCTTTTTGCCATCTTACCGGCATCTCCTGGGCCTAGTCACATATGCAGGAAGGAGAGAAATAAAGGGTGAGAGGGCAAGAGAATAAAGGATAATAAAATAAAAGATACAGGGTGCTCTCACTTCTGCCATACCAGAAGACCAGCCATGGCCCCCTTTTCCCTCCCAGGAGAAGTCTGTGTTACTACCTTTAAATAAAACCTGCTTCATATGCTTGCCTCTGCATGCTTCTCTGGTGTTATACTTCCACATTTGAGGAAACAGAGCTCATCACCAAAAAATGGTGGTATCAATAGTAATCACCAAAACAGACACTAGAGAAGACATTAACTGAGATAAAAATAATCAGGGTCTCAAGCTTTAATATGGATACTCACTAACATATTAAAAAAGAGTAAACCAATAATATGACAAATTATTTGGTTTTAAAGATGCTTGCAATTCGAGTATATTCCTTGGAAAAGAAGAAAACAAAAGTATGACAGATTTAAAGTCAATATTCTCAAGTTAACAGGAAAAAAATCAAAATAATAGAAATTAGGTCAGATAACTGAGAAAAAGAAAGATGAAATAAAGTAAGCACATTAAAATAAAAATAAAATGAAAGAAAAAACAGGAATATATTCTTCAAAGTAGGCCAGTGAAGAAAGGATAGTATTTTTATTGACTTTCACAAAAAAAGGGAAAACTATACATTGTGTTATAAAAACTGAAGATTTTTGATGTATATATCTTCTTGTCCTTCCAAATAAGAGTATGTGTTAGATGACTGGCTGAATCATGTTCCAATTTTATTAAAAATACAGTATTTAATTCATTAGGAAAATATATGAAGTACCTGGATATATTGCTAATATTCAATATCCAATCATGCTTAATATGCTCAAGATAATAGTGCTATTATTTTCAACCTCTTAAAAGAAATATGGAACACATTCCCAAAAATTTTAAAAGGAAAATAATATGTTTTCCTTAGAAAAATGTAGAAGAGGAAGAGAGGATTATTCTTGGGAACCCCAGAATCATCAGTCTAAAGAAATATTTTAATTAAGTATAGGCTATATTTAGTAAGAGATACACAAATTTTAGTTACCACATTTTAATTAAATACCAATCCTCCAACAATAGAGTTCAGGTTTCAGTTACCAATATATAACTGTGAATAATTTTATAAAGTACCAACTTCACAGCTAACTCTTCAGTGCACAAGTCATGATGTATATTACAGATGCACATCATGAACAATGACCAATCACATTCTTTCTTTCAAAGTCCTTGGGTAACTAACCACTGTGCATCTGTTACTCAGTTCATGTGGAGACAACCAAGTGTGTAGCTACGTTGCTTCCCTGTCTTCCAGTGATAAATCCATGTGACATTTTACAATAATAGGTAATCAGAAGAGGAAATTTGGTAAGGAATACGAAAATGTCACAAAGAGATGGAAAGGGATGACATGGGAAGTGAAATTTTAGTTGAACATAAAAAATAACTGCTGAGGATATAGCTCTATTGGTAGAGTGCTTGCCGTGCAAGCACAAGGCCCTGGGATCAGTCTCCAGCACCTCAAAAAAAACAAAAAAAAACAAAAAAAAACCCAAAAACAAAACAACAAAAAAGTAACTGTGATGGGAATGTTGTTGCTGCTGCTTGTTCAAAGAACTCTAGATGCCTAGTCAGGCAGAGGAACCTGGAGAAGGCCAACTTACAGATGCAAATGAGGAATGTGGGTATGACAAAAAGGATAAAAGTATCCTAGAGGAAGTGATGCTGGAAAAACAGAAACAAAAACCCCACTCATTCCAGGAAGTCTTAAAGATATAATACTGGAAGTGCAAATGATAAGTGAAAGAGCTGATCCAACCTAGAAGGGAGCATGACAATTCATGGTGGCATGGAAAAGATGTTCACTTCACATCATAAGCTATGCTATCCAAAGAAGAAGGTAATTGCTATTCAAATGCTCCTAACAATTTTTTTTTTGCAAAGAAATAAAGCACTATTAATCCTCAATATTTTAAAGTTTAAATTATAATGTCAAGATGTATATTAGTTTTGCTATTTTTTATTTCCATACATATTTACAATCAATAGTAAGAGTTTTTAATATTTTGACAAAAATTTAAACATCATTGAATAATCACAATTTTTCTCACTAATTATTAAGATTGTTTTGCATGGTTTCAGCATATAGTCAGTTTTATGTTTCTGTATTACTGTGCAAAACAAGAATTGTCTACATTTAGCAACTGATTTATATGTTCCCAGAATAGCAGCATTTTGCCGAATTATTTTGTGTGAAGAGCAGGGTTCTCAAGATTAATTTTATTTTTCATCTGTGTTCCATCCAGGAATGAGGAAGGGATAAACATGTTAGATCTCACTTCACTGAACACTCAGATGTATCTCACAAGAATAACATATGTAATTGAGTACTTACTCTGTATCTTCAGTTGTGCTAAAAACATGGAGAAACAAAAGCATTTACTTCCGTAGTTTTATAAAATAATCATAAGTATAAATGAGTACAAATGAAAAACCTAGAGAACAATTAAATACTAAATCATATCCCCTTCTTATGAGAGATTAATACAATACAATACAAGGCTTCATAGGAAATTTGGTTTAGCACCAAGTGGGAATTTAAGATTTGAATCACGAAAAAGGAATTGAAAAACAATTCAAAATTTTTGAGTTGCATAAACACATGTAAATTTTCAAAATCTCATTGAAGTAGACACAATATAACTTGCATGACAGAATGGTAGGTGAGAAAAGAAAGAAAATAGCAATGTTATTGCCTTAACATTTGCCAGGTGAACCAATCAACATGTACTTAAAAATTACTGTAGTTTTGTTACAAAGGTGGGGATTTCTGAGAAACTGAAGCATAACAAAGATCCCCTCTTCAAACCTCCATTCTTGCCATCAAGTCAGAAAGAGGTCAGACATGTCACTGTAAAAGGAATGAGTTTATTGAAGGGATAGGAAAAGGGAAAAGGGAGCACTCTCAAGAGACAGAGTGGGTCCTCTCAGAAAGGAGAGGGACAGCATGTCTTTCCTGCAATCCAGATTTGTTGGGGATCCCAGAGAAGTTTCCAGGGAGTCCCGCCCAGGTCCACCTCTTGACTTTTGACTGACAGCAAGATGACATCAGACTTTTAAGTCCCCACTGCCATGGTAACTCTAGGTCACCTTGGTCCATGCTTACCTGTTTTAATTGAATCCTTAACTGTACATTCTTACAGATTTTGTGGTTAGGAGGAACTATCTTTATCTTCCAGAGTTTCAGAATCCGGTCCCCTTTCAGGGTAACTTGGGTTAATCTGGTCAACATTACTTTTTGCCTGCTGGGCTCCTGCCGTTAACAAGTAGTTTGCTGAGGAATGTGACATACCCTGTCCACCTAGGACGGGCAGGATCGCAGGTAAATTGCTTCTTGGAAACAAAAGTATGTGAGGGTCAGCACAGTGGGCCCATTTTATAGAATTCTGCTCTTAACCTTGTGTTTCCACCATCCTCATCTCTCTGTTCCCTAGCAGTTTCGTTAATTATTAATCTCAGATGTGTTTTTTAAGGTACTAAAAACTCAAGAACATTTATCTGAAAATTAGGGATATGTTACTACTTACCCCAGTTCCTTTTTCTTTTATAAAGTCCACTTAACAATAAAATATAATGAGACTTAATGGACGTGTAAGTTGCTATCACTTTCTTCTCAAATAGTTTTTCATGTCTTCCTCTTTTGTTTAATATATTCTTCTAAAAATAGAAGAATATTTTAATATTCTTCAAATATTCAGGTGTTTTTAATCTATGAGTGTTGGCATTGCTAAGTGATTTGTTGTTCTTTATTCTTGAATTTTGATGTTTTAAATTTCTGTATTTTTTTGCTGACATTATTTTAATTTATTCCTTATACCTTTTTTTGTTCACAGAATATTTCTGTTTTAGTCAGTTTTTTTTGTTGTTTGTTTTTTGTTCTGTTTGTTTGTCACTGTGACCAAAAGGCTTGAAAAGAGCAATCGGAGGAGAAGTTTATTTGACTCATGGTTTCAAAAGTCTCAGTCCATAGATGGCTGGCTCCATTCCTCTGGGCCTAAGGTAAGGCAAAACATCATGCTGAAAAAGTGTGGTGGAGGAAAGCATCTCAGAACATGACCAATGGGAAGGAGAGAGAGAGAGAGAGAGCGAGAGAGCGCTCTACTCACTAGGGACAAAATAAACCCCAAAGGCACACCACCAGTGACCTCTTTCCTCCAGTCACATGTCACACCCTACCTCTTAGCACCCAGTCAATCTCCATCAGTGCATTAATGCACTGATTAGGTTAAGACTCTCATGACACAATCATTTCACATCTAAACTTTCTTGCACGTTCTCACATGGGATTTGTTGGGGGAATACCTCATATTTCAATCATAACAATTTTCATTATGAACTTTCTAAATTCTTTATCCAACATTTCTCCACTGCTGTTTGGATGGGATCAGTTGTTGGAGTTTTGTGGACTTCTGGGGTGATTTGTTTCCTTGCTTTTCATATTTTTCATGTCTGTGCATCTGCCAGGATTATTCTCTCTTTTATTTTTATACTGGGGACTATTTAATGAGCCTCTTTCTCTTGAGCACACCAGAGTGTGCAAATATCCAAGTACTGATACTCCCACTTTATGTATATCCTCTGCTATGTCCAATACAAGCACCCCTTTTAGAGAAGATGCTAAACCCTATTACCTGCAATCTATTCAAAGAAAAGCCACATACTAGTAAATATTAGGGGAAAAAATTGAAAATATTCCATATAGTTCCTCTAATTCAAGTATATAATTATAGTAATTTTTTGAGTACATTGAGAAATTAGTTATGAAAAATAATAAAATTACTATTAAACTACATAGGGATTGTAAAGCAAGAAGAGAAAATAGGCAAAGAAAAAAAAGAAAGAGAAAAGAAAACATAGGGAAAAATACAGACTAGTATAAGAAAATGGGGGGTGGGTATATGAGGCAGAAGAAAGTAATTCGAGAGGGAAAAGAGTCTAAATGGAGCAAGTGAAAACCTGAGCTATGAAAACAAAGATAGAAAGAATGATCCCAATTAATGTTTTAAAACATTAGAAGAAATACAATCAATTTTAGGTGGGATCTGAAATATAAAATAACATGGAAACGTCTGTTGATTCAATACAAAAAAGATATATCTGTAAGATCAAAATTGACCTTTGAGCTATTTATGATATTCCATGCTGCAGTGGGGAGATTTCTTTTTAAAAAATTTTTATTTGTTATCTTTATGACACTAGAATGCATTTTGATATATTATACATATCTGAAGTATAACTCATTCTAATTAGGATCCCATTCTTGTGGTCATACATGATATGGAGGTACAATGGTTGTGTATTCATATATAAACATAGGAAAGTTATGTCCGATTCATTCTACTATCTTTCCTATTCCCATCCCTCTTCCCTTTATTCCCTTTTGTTTAATCCAATGAACTTCCATCACACCCCCACCCCCTGCATTGTGTGTTAGCATCCGCATATCAGAGAGAACATTCAGTGTTTTAGGATTGACTTATTTCACTTAGTCTCCAGTTCCAACCTTTTACCGGCAAATGCCATAATGCCATTCTTCTTTGTGTCTGATTAATATTCCATTGTGTGTATGTAACACATTTTCTTCTCCATTCATTTGTTGAAGGACACCTAGTTGGTTCCATAGCTTAGCTATTGGGAATTGAGCTGGTATAAACATTGACGTGGCTGCATCACTGTAGTATATTGATTTTAAGTCCTTTGTGTATATGCCAATGAGTGGAATAATTTGGGTCAAATGGTGGTTCCATTCCAAGTTTTCTGAGTAATCTCCAAATTGCTTTCGAAAGTGGTTACACCAGTTTTCAGTTCTACCAGCAATGTTTGAGTGTACCTTTTTCTGAGGTCGGAAAATTTCTTATTGCATCTACTTGATTTGTATTTCATAAGGATTTGGGCCTTTAGAAGATGCTCATCACTCCTCGGCTTTACCTCTAAGTTTCCCTGGGTGTGTAGGTAGTGATCACACCAGCTCAACTCTGATACAGTTCTAGGAGGTCCCCTGTAATTGTTGGTATGTGCAGGTACCAGCTTTCTGTTGGGTCTGAAAAGACAGTCCCTAATTATGATACAGCAGCCAGGTCACTCCCTGTTAGGAGGTTCAGTCTTGGTACCCTCCTGAAGAGAAACTCCATGTATCCAGTGCACGTCATCCAGTATGGATCCCTCCATGGGTATTTAAAAGTGTGCTGTTCTAAGGAAGATGTATTGTAGCCTGGTTGATGTGATACTGGGTGACCTATGAGTGGGTATGCACCCTCTCTAGAGTGTCCAGGTTACAGCTCATTAGGTTTGCATCTGGACACACTGGTTGGTGGCTGGTGTCTGTGGAATGCTCCTCTCTCTGTCCCCTTTTGGAGTGTACTTCTATTGTGTGTTCACTGAGGTTTCCCATTGGCTCCTTGGATTTACTGTCAGGAAATGCCTTTTGTGAGTTCACACTAAATGAGAGCATAGCTAACTGTCAACTTGGGCACTCAAAGCTATGGATCCCCTTACAAGTGCTGGAGCACAGGCGCTACATGCATGTTTGCTGTGGGTTTCTTTCCAGTTGGTGCTTGTTAATCAGCTTGGAGGCCTGTGTTTGCATGTTTGGAGGCACTACATCTGCTGGTGACTTCCGTTGGGTGTGAGGGCACAGGGTACAGGGCTCAGGACGTCCTCTGACAGCTGTGGGATGTTGAGTGCCCACTCCTCTCCATATTGGTATATATCTGGGTGGCTGTCTGCAGTTGTGAGGTTTGTGATTCAGGCTCACTGTGGGCCATTTGTGGCACAGAAGCCTCCACCCTGACTGATGCAGATTACCAGGGTACCCTCCCCATGACTGAGTTGGCCCACTTTTATATGATCTTCTACAACCTGCAAATGTTAATCACTGACACACTGCTCCCCTGCACTGGGGCTTCTTTGTAAATGGCCTGTATGAGTGCTTGGTGGCTGTGTGTCATTGTGGGGCCTGTAAGTGGTCTGTAGCACAGAAACCTCCATCCTGGCTGCTGCCGATGACTGGGATTTTACCCATCTCCATGACATGATGGGGGTCAGGGGTCAGGTGGCTGGTTTTGCCTGAGTTCCTGAAGAGGTTATGGAGAGTACTGGACTGGGGCTAGCACTCCCAGGAAGTGTCACTCATACCCCATTCTCTTTGAGGTGAGGGGGAAGGGACTTCAGAAACCTTCCAGAAGTTGTAATACCTCTACAGGTTCCTTCTGGATGGATTCCTGAGACAACCTGTTTCAGAGATACTCTCTCTGGTCACATTTGTTATTATATACAGGAGGGGAGAAGCTGTACAGAATTAATTTATTTCCAGATAGCTGGCCAGCAATGAATCTACAAAATGGCTGTTCTTACCTGGCAAAACTTTCAGGCCACAATTTGGGATAAATTGTGTGATCACTGACTTTGCTGCTCCTGTCCCTTTTTTAACTTGCACTGCTGGGTTTTTTCCTCTCCCGTTTTTGTTAAGGATGTAAGCCTATAGGCTTTTCCTTTACCTCTTTCTCTCTGCTACCCCTATCCTCTGCCTCCATCCCGGTCAGATTCAGGGTCAAGGAATTTTGTCCTTATTGTCTGCTCTGGTAACTAAAAGCCAAGTCCTTCCAAGTCTCAAGCTGTTCAATGTTGACTTTTAGATCATTTACGCTGTCTTGCACTCTCTGTTCAGCTATTCTTTCACCCATTATTTCTGGGCTATGGAGGAGTTCAGTCTTGTGATCTAGATCCAGTCAATCCACTCCACCATCTTCTGATCTTTTTTATATTGTGTTTTCCTCTGCTATAGCTTTTGTTGTTGTTGTGCTAGGGATTGAACCTAGGGTACGGCCTTGTGGAATGTTGGACAAATTATGGCATTCATTTTTTATGTCTTTATAAACTCTTCATATACTTTCTTTCAATGATTGAAAAATATTTCATTGAGTCTATATACAATAATTTAGTTTAAGTAAGTATACTTCATACAGTTGAAAGGGCAATTACACAAATAATCCTGGAAGTTCAGTGGTGGTTGAAACATGTGATTAAAGGAACAGTGATTGGCATGCTGATATCTAACTTCTTTTTCTAATTTATTTTTAACTATGAAATTACTTAATATGTCTTGGACAATGAGGTTGAATGTTTCTTGGATTTAAAATGAAGCATCTAATTCATAAAATTTCATATGCTTATTTTGCAAATCTATAAAAGAATTGTATTTTCTGTTTTCAAGGCCAGTGTAAACAAAAGGAGGAGACCATATGTTCAATTTTTGCTCTTATCTTATAAAAGAACTTGAAGAATTTAATATCGCATCAGTGACTTTATATATATCTATGTTAATCAGAAAAGCTATATGCTGCAGGAAAAAGTGATACCCCAAATCTCAGTGGATTATGTCAACAAAGATTTATTTCTTGCCCACCCTAAATGTTAGTTGAAGGTAGGCTGGGAATCAGCTCCTTGTTGTCTTTATTTGAGAATGCATACTAGCAAAGAAGCCCTCATGCAGAACACTGCCCAAGGAAAAGAGATCACGGAGTCCCAAGCTAAGTTTTGTGAAGTTTTCTCACACTTCATTGACCATCTCAAGGATCAGGGGTAGGGCTGCATAATGATAATATTCTCATAAATAGGGATACTAGAATGAGGAAAAATTGATTATTTGTCAGAAAATTAGTATACTCATATTATATACTTATTTTTTCGCCCTCAAATTCATATGTTGAAGTCCTAACCCCCAATATCTTAAATGTGACAGTATGGGGGAGGTAGGATAATTAAATTGGTAAATAAGTTCACATGAATGCCTCTCCTCCAAACTGACTAGTCTCTTCACAAGAAAAGGAGGTTAGGACATACAGAGAGACGGTAAGGATATGAGTTAGACAGACATGACCACGTCAAAAAGGTAGCCAGAGGGTGGTCACCTCAATCTAAGGCCTCAGAAAAACCCAAGCCTGTTGACACCTTGCTCATGAATTTTTGTCCTCATGCTTGAGAAAGTAAATTTCTGTTGTCTGAATCACCCACATTGTGGAATTATGTTATGGCAGTCATAACAAAGAAAAATCCAGCATAACATCTTTTCATGAAACTTTCCATTGATAATTTATTGATTTCTGCAGCATTGTGGAGCCTAATTGGAAAATAAATAGGAAAGAGGACAATAAGAGAAAAAAAAAGTAAGAAAGGAAGGAGATAATTTAACTAACATCTAGAATTCTTTGATAATTTTTGTGAAAACACATATACAAATGTATTTCTCACTATTTCTCATAATCTTTCAGTTTTCTAGGTTAGTTAAATGACTACAAGTAATTATTTGCAGAATTAAACTTTTTTTTTGCAATGAAATTGGGTTGTTAAGTTGTAGCTAACATTTCTTGTCTCTGTTCTAGAAAAGTGTAAGAAAAAAACAAAACAAAGCAGGGGATATAACTTCATGGACATCTAGAAGGCACGTTTACTCTTTGATCAATGGACTTGCACAATTTCAATTTTTGAGCATAAAATAGAATAAACACCTTTGTAAATGACATTTAAAAAATAGAAATGAGCACTCTGTTAAACCTCAATACAAGAGGATTTACTAGATTTGGTGATATAGCTACAATGCTACTTAGGGAAAAATGACCTTAATTAATAAATGCAAATCTCAGGGTATGTTAAAAATCATCACACTCTTTAAATCCCTAAATTACATTA
>JAJEJO010000870.1:386722-401899 GCA_020662805.1 Glaucomys volans
CTGTATTTTGGTCTGTTAAAAAAATGCACTTTATTCAAAATGAAACTTCTAAGTAGGAACACATAAGTATTGTAGGAATAATTTCAAAGATGTCTTTGAAAGTTTGATGTACAGAAAGCCAAAAAAAATCTCATTATGTTGTTAAAATTCCAGAAGTCCTATTCTATTGAGCTCTAAATGTACATCATACTGAGTTATCCTTGTTAGAACAATCTAATTAGAAAGGAATATATTCTGAATCACTTAAATCTTTCCAGGGAAAAGAATTAATGCAACTATGTCATCAAGACTATCAGAGTGTATACATTCTATTAATGCTAATTACATTTATAAAATGCAAATTAGTTACTTCCCTTTACTCTGTGTATTTATGTTAAGGTGCACAATTTAAACTAAAACAAAAACATACTTAAGCCAATAATCTTTATATAAAATGAAAATGACTCTTTTTTTAAAAAAAATGCTATTGTATTATGTTTCCAAAAATACATTAAAACTCCAGTTTTATACTCTTTCTTTCATCTCAGCAGAAATGAAAGTATCTGTACAGTGTTAAACAGTTTATGATCTCAACGTTTATCTAGGAGAATTAAAAAAAAAACTCTTTTAGAATTTGGCTAAGAGATTGAGAGATAAATAGAAAACCGACAGATGGTAAGAATAATATTGGTATTAATTAACTGAAGCAAAATATGACACTACTTTAAAATTATCTCAAATGCTGCCTTAACTGTATAAGCACCATACCAAGGGCACAGAGAAATAGTGTTGAATAATAGCTCAATCTCTGGGACAGACTGATTTGAATTCTGGTATTAGCTAGCTGGTTATTAGTTCAGTAACCTCAGGCAAGTTTCTCAGCATTTCTAGACTAACGTACACATGACTCTAAAGTGCATTTCATAATCATATATACTTTCGAGGGATGTTGTGAAGAACACATAGGATAATTCAAACCTTCATGATTAGCGCAGTGCTGATAATGTAAAATTCCTTAATAAAATTAGCTATCATTGCTCTGGGGATCTAGCTCAGTTGGTAGAACATTTGCCTAGTAAGCATGAATCCTTGTGTTCAATCCCAGATCACACACACACACACACACACACACACACACAAGCTATTACTGTCTGTGATGCTTTGAATATACTTAGACTCTACCAGAATTCATATTGAGGCTTGGTCCCTAATGTAGCAGCACTTTGCTGGGTATGGGGCCCAGTGAGAGGTATGTGGATCATGGGGAGAGAGTCCTCATAATTGATTGTTTTTCTTTTTCTTTCTTAAATAGTTGTTGATGGACACAATATCTTTATATTTTTATGTGGTACTGAAGATCAAACCCAGTGCCTCACATGTGCAAGGCAAGCACTCTACCACTGAGCTACAGTTCTCTTATGTTAGTGAGTTACCACTCTTGTGGGATTGGATTAGTTACTAAGAGAGTAGATTGTTACAAATTGAGGCTCCTATTCATGTTCTGCCTCTTTCACACAAACCCAGTTGCCTTTCTCCTTTCCACCATGAGTTGAAGAATCACAAGGCCCAGAAAAAGCTAAGCAGATGCCAGCATGGTGGGACTTTCTAGTCTCCAGAGACATAAGTCATAATGAACCTATTTTCTTTATTAATTACCAGTCTTAAGTTTTTTTTTTAGTTTCAGATATTTTATAATAGCAACAGAAAATACGCTAAAACAAAAATTTGAAATCATAATCTTTGTTCAATGAAATTAGCTATTATTGTCATATTGAAGCAAACCAGGTATAAATGATACCTATAAATGCAGTAATTATGATTATCAAAACATTTTAGTAGTTAAAAGCAAAATAAGGTCAATTAAAATATAAACCTATAAGTGTAACAGAGGAGGAATGGCTTAAATATAGATGAAAAATGTTAGCAGAATGATTTAATCACTGTGAAAATGACTATCATTGGGAGTTTGGTAGCTCAGAACTGAGATCAGATGAGAATGGAATGGGTAGTATGTGTAAACGAAGGCAAAAATGTAAGAAGAGAGATTATGAAATAAATACCAAGTCCTAAACTGTCAATATTTTCTGGTTATTTCTCTTATTTTAAAATGTGTTCATTTTCTTAGCACACTCAAACTTAAGTTTTTCTATTATGAAAAGAAAATGTATGCATTGACTTATTAAAACCTATGATCCCAAGCTCCCAACCATAATAGTTTCTAAATTTTCCCAATAATAAACTTTTTAAATTCCAGGATACATGCTGTTCTATTTGTTGTTCCTAATGAAGTTCAGTTGCTGTGTCAATGGTATCGACTTACTTTGCTGAAGAAAATTGGAGTTTTTCACTGACTTTATGAACCTGTAATTCTAAGCAAATGCTATGAGTGATGCTTCTAAACTTACTTTGGCCATATCTGCAAACATTTTATCTCTTTTCACTTAGTGTATCAGAACAAGTTTCATGAACCTTAAATCTGGCTATTGATGATAATATTTTAGTTTTAATTTATGTTTAAACAAATTGATTAGCTTAGGATACATTTGTGGTGCATATTTGGCCCTGTGGATATTTGGTTTTCTTATGTTTGGGAAATTTCCCAACTGTAAGCCTTGCTTTTTGGCACTTTGCTGGGGTTGCCACTCTTAGTAGAACTCCAACATGGCAGGTAATCATTTCAATCTGTTTTGATGTTGTGGAGGGAACATGACCTAGCTCCTTTTACCTGTGCACTCACCTCAGACTGAATCTAGAGTTTTTGTGCAAAGATTCAGAGCTAATAAAAAAATCCATTTGAGAGCAGAGGGTGGAAGAGTTGGCAGCAATACTAAATATCTAGGGACAGATATTTCATAGTTTATTCACAGTCTTCTAACAATGGTGTCCGGAATGAATGGAAGAAACAGTAAAAACTCAGACAATAGTGTTACTATCATCAGTATCATTATTGGAATTGTGAAATAACTCTGTGGTTCTGTTAACTCCTAATTCCACCTGTGTCTGCTACTTTCCTAAGATCTTTATTTTTCTTTCTTCCCTCCCTCTCTAATCCCTCCCTTCTTTCTTTTCTTCCTTGGATTATAAACCAACTCTCCATGGACTTTTCACATTCCTTCATGGTCTGAAACTTCTGAACAAAGAGCATGTTTGAACAGAAAAAAATACTATGGAAGCCAGGCATTATGTCTCCCTAAAGGCTGAGACTTCTGGAAATATTCCAGGATTGTAGTTTCCTTCCATTTCTTGAAGACTTTTACTTGCATTTCAGGTTAATGAGTATTTTCTCTCTGAATATTTGCAGATCTACTGGCAGTCTACCAAAGATTAGAATCTCCTAAAATGTGAACATCTTCCATTATGATACAATCCCTTGTAAGTAAATATCCAGTCTTTATCTCAGGTTAAAATATGTTGCTTGTATTTTTCCTTGACTTCAAAGATAATAAAATATTTTATGATATAAAGATTGTAAGAAAAACGTGGCTCAGTTCGGATCCCAAAGCAGCTCAGACCCTTGAATCTAGGGGAGCAAGCACTCTGGGGTGCCCAGTCTGAGTCATGGCCTGGTGACTGCACCCAGAAAACCACTCTGGACACAGGAGCTCACACCAGAGATATTATTAGGCAGACGACTGGAGTATCTGCTATCAGGGCTGAGAGAGAGAGAATGGTGGTGGGGCTTCTCTTAAGTAGTAGAGTTTTGTGGGCTAGGGATCAGGCCAATGGCTGCCAAGAATGTTCACAGGCTGATCATCTGGGTTGTAAGATGGGAGAGGGAGAAAAACAGGCAGCAGCAAATTGGCAGATCTGATGCCAATGAAGATGAATCCAGAATTAAAGATAAAGACAGGCAGTTAGTGTAGGTAGATGATTGGGTCAGATTGAGAAAATGGAGGCTGGTTTGGATCTGGGAAGTTGGAAACCACCCCTTGGAGATTGGATGTCAATGTCTCCAGATCCCTATGATTACCAAGATTACCTGCCTATTCTACCCCTCCCAAAAGGCTGTAGACAGGGAGTTGTTTATGCCTTCAGCTTCTTCCTGCCTGGATCACTCCACTTGGCCCTTTCCCCTGCCCATCTGCTTCCCACCTTTTGGCCATCCCATTGGCATTTCCTGGGCCTAATCACATATGCAGGAAGGAGAGAGGTAAGTTGGGGAGAGAGCGGGAGAACAAAGAAGGTAGTGTCTATAAAAGGGGCAGGGAGTTCTCACTTCTCAGGATACCAAATGCTAGCTATGGCCCCCTTCTCCCTCCTTGGAGAAGTCTGTGTTACTACTTTTAAATGAAACCTGCTTTATATGCCTGCATCGATGTGCTTCTCTAACGTTCAAACTTCAACATCTGAGGAAGAACTCATCACCAATAACCAGCGATATCAAAGGTAAGGACATTTCAAATGAATGGAAAGATAGAAAATTTTCAGCCAATGAATAAAAACTATGAAAAAAAATCATATGAGGTTTTAGTTCTCCTAAAATGCAATATCTGAAAATTTTAAATTACTGGATGGGATAAATAGCAGAGTGGACATTAGAAATAAAAGAGTTGGGCTGGGAATGTAGCTCAGTGTTACAATGCTTGAGTAGCATACCCAAGGACCTGGGTTTCAGCACCATACGAAACAAAAAAAAAAATGGCAACAACAACAACAATAAAAAACAGAAATTAAAGGATTAAAGAAAGAGAACTCAATAGATACCATCTAATCTGAAAAACAAAACAAACAAGAACAACAACAACAAAAAAAAAACAAGAAAAATGAATATAAATGTACAAGAATACCTTGAATTAGTGTCTTTGGAGTCACAGAGAAGAGAGTTTAGTGAGGTAAAATTATTTGGAGAAAGAATGATTAAAAATCTGCAAATTTGATAAATGACATAAATTTTTGTGTTCCAGAAACTCAGTGAATGCTTAAAAGGATAAACTCAAAGAAACTTGAATTCAAATATATCATAGCCAAATTGCTAAAAACCAGTGATAAAGAAAAATTCTTAAAAGTGTCAAGAGGAAAAATGCACATTATAATAATGTAAATTGGTGTAGATTTCATATTAAAAATCAAGGTATCCAAAAGATAGTAAAAACACATTTATGCTTGATAACTTTAATTCTCCCATTTTTTCCAGTAACCAGTTAATCAAGCAGAAAGATAATAAGGATATAGAACACCCAAACAACACTACCAACCAAATTCACTTATTTGAAATTTACAGGATTCTCCATCCAATACAATCTTATTTTATCAAAATTAGACATTATATAACTCTGAATCTCAATGGTAACAAGTCAAACAACCAAATTAAAAATATGGGCAAAAGATTTGAACTGATACTCTACCAGAGAAGACATAGTAATGGCAAACAAGCATGAGCAGAAACATTTGTTAGTCAATAAGGAAATGTAAGTTAAACCCACAATTAAACACCTTCATACTTATTAGAATAAAAAATCAACCCAACTAAAAATAACAACCACCATGCCAATCCCATGATAATAACAAATCTTTACAAGGACAATGAAAACTCTAATATATTGCTGGAGAAATGAAAAAAGTATTTGAAAAACAATTTCTGTTTGGCAGTTTCTTATGAAGCTAAACATACTTATCACATGACCCAACAATCCAACTCTAGGAAATTATCCAAGGTAAGGTAAAAGTGATAATTCATACAATAAATTGCATGTGAACATTTACAGTAACTTTGTTTACAATTGCCAAAAGTGAGAAAAAACTCAAAAGTGCTCAGTTGGGGAATGGATTAATGAATGTTGGTTTATCAGTACAAGAAGGAATAACTATCAATCAAACCCAATTGCATTGCTAAGTGAAGGCACTGGATACAAAGGACTATATGCATAATAATTACATTTATATGACATTCTGGATATATAAAATTTAGAGTTGGAGAACCTAGTGATTTTCAAGAGTTGGAGCAAATTTCACTCTGTACACATTAAAAAGAAAGAGAGAAAATTTTGAAAAGAGAACTGACTGATCTACATTTTCCATATTGGGAGACGTTTAATTTTAGAAATTCACTGTAGAAACTGAAAATTATGAATTGATATTCTTTTTTCTTAATTTTGAAAAACATTATAACAATTTAATAAATATAAGAGAATACAGGCACTATGTAAGACAATATTAATTATGATGATACTAATAATATATAAACTTATGAACACATCATCAAGTGAAGAAAATAGAATATTTTCAGTGCTCTTGTTTTTACCTATTGTTCCTTTCCTATCTTCTCCCCAGAGGTAAATTTTGTGTTTATTATTCTGTATGTAAAAGTCTCATACTTTTGGACTGGGGATATAGCTCAGTTGGTAGAGTGCCTGCTTTGTAAGCCCAAGGTCCTGGGTTCAATACCCAGCACACACACACACACATACACACACACACAAAAAAAAGTCTCATACTTTTAAAAAATGGTTTTTACTAGATATTGCATCAGTTTGATTTCCACAGCCATAACAAAACACCTAAGGCCAGATAATAGACACAGAAAAGAGGTTTATCAATCTCCTGGTTCTGGAGACATCACTACCAACAAACGCTGAAAGTAATATTAAACACAGAAGAAATAAAAGAAAAACCCAGAACTCACAAATGGACAAAACTCATTTGAAGACTAACTAAGCAAATGAAAAGTAGAACCAAATTAAACATTAGAAAGAAATCAAAATGGCAGAAATGAACAAACATCTCTCTACAATAACATTGTAAGTGCTCTCAACTCTCTGATTAAAAGATCCAGACTGGCAGAATGGTTAAAAAAAAAACCAAGCTATGTGTTGCTTGCAAGAGACTGTTCTTACAGGCAGACACAGCCAGTCACAGGATAAAAGTGAAAGGATGTAACTGATATAGTATGCAAATAGAGTCCCCTACAAAAGCCAGAGAAGCTACTCTAATATCTGACAAAGTAGGCTTCAAGGCAGAATTAATCATAAGAAACAAAGAAGGTCACTTCGTATCAGTAAAGGGAAAGATTAAATAAGAAGATACAGTGATAATAAATATTTATGCCCCAAATGTTGGTGTATTCAATTATATAAAACAGACACTACTCAAAGATGAAGATAGATGCCAGTGCAATAATACTGGCTGATTTCAACATACCTTTCTCATCCAATACAAACTCAGTAAAGATTCTTTAGATATAAAATATTATAAATCAAATGAACTTAGCAAAATTCTATAGAATATTTCATCAAAATACACCTAAATAAACTTTCTTCTCCATTGCTTATGGAATTGTTTTTCCAAAAAAAGACCATACTATATTTCATAAAGCAACTCTTAGCAAATGTAAAAAAATTGATATTATTCTTTGCATCTTATCTGATGACAATAGAATAAAATTAGAAATCAACCCCTGCTGAAAAAAAACTTACAGAAATTATATAAATACATGGAGATTGTGCAACATATTTTCAAATAATGAATGGGTGATAGAAAAAAATCAAAGGACAAATGAAAAGTTCTTAGAATCAAACAAGAATAGTGATACAACATACCAGAATGACTGGGACACTGTGATAGTGGTTCTAAGAGGAAAGTTTATAGCTATGAGTTTCTACATAAGAAAATCAGATGAATTCCCCCAATACAACCTAATGATATATCTCTACACCCTTGAAAAGCAAGAACAAACCAATTCCAAAACCAGTAAAAGGAAGGATATAATTAAGATCAGATCTGAAATCTATGAAATTGATAATAAAAAATATACAAAGTATCAATCAGCAGCGTTGGTTCTTTGAAAAGATAAACAAGATTTATAAACCCTAAGCCAAACCAACTAAAGGAAAAATACAGAAGTCTCAAATTAGCAAAATCAGAGATGAAAAAGTAAACATCACTACAAACATCATAGAAATCCAGTGAATCCTTAGGACAATTTTGAAAATTCATACTCCAATAAATTGGAAACCCTGGAAGAAATAGATACATTTCTAGACACATCTGACCTGATAAAATTGGGAATGAAGAGGGTGTAGAAAACCTAAACAGACAAAAAACTAGCAGTGAAAGCAGTCATAAAAAGCCTTCCAATGAAGTAAAGCCTAGGACCAGAGAGATTCTTAGCTGAATTCTACTAGACATTTAAAGATAAACTGATGCCAATGTTCCTCAAATTATTCCATGAAATAGAAAGGGAAAGAACATATCCAAATTCATTCTACAGAGCCAGCATCACCTTCATGCCACAACCAGATAAAGGTAAATCATGGAATGAAAACTATAGACCAATATCCCTGATGAACATAGGTACAAAAATCCTTAATAAAATATTAGCAAACTGTGTTCAATAACATATTAAATGAATTGTATATCATAACCAACTTGGTTTAATCCCAGAATTCAAGGTAGTTTAACCTACATAGATCAATAAATGCATTCCACTGTATAAATAGAATTAATGACAGAAATCATATAGTTATCTCAATAGATGCAGAGAAAGCCCTTAACAAAGTTCAGCACCCATTGATGGTAAAGACACTGAAGAGATTAAAGATAGAAGGAACCTACATCATAAAGATTACATATGACAAACCCAAAGCCAACATCACAGTAAATGGAGAAAAAGTGAAAACATTAAATCTAAAATTCAGAACAAATCTAGGTTGTCCACTTTTAAAATTCCTATTCAATATTATTCTTGAAACTCTAGCCTAAGCTATCAGACAAGAGAAGAAAATAAAAGGTATATGAATAGGAAAAAAAGAAATCAAATTATCTGTTTGCTGATGATATTATTCTATATCTAAAAAAAACCTGAAAAACTCTCCTAGAACTAATAAACAAATTCAGCAAAGGAACAAATTACAAAATCAACATATGAAAATCAATTGCTTTCCTATACAACAAAAATGAATATGTAAAGAAATTAGGAAAGTAATCCCATTCAAAATAGTCTCAAAACAAAATAAAACAAATAAACAACAACAACATCAATATCATGATTAGTAAATCTAATCACGGAGGTAAAATACCTCTACAACAAAAACTATAAAATACTGAAGAAAAATTGAAGACAAAAGAAAATGGAAAGTCCTCTCATGTTCATTGTTTAAAAGGCCACCATAACAAAAGCATTATACAGGTTTGCATCAAGGTATTTTTCTGTTATTTTTGCTCCTGTACTTTTAATTTGTGTTTGCTTGATCATATTATGTTTTTATAATGGCTGTATCATCACATTAAACAAATGTATGCGGTGATGTTGATGACCCAATTTGTTTACCCCATAAACACACGTAGGGCCGAAATGTATGGAAAATTCCTATTAGTTTTGTTTATGGTTTTTGGTGGTGAGCTACCTAAGGTCAGAATGCTTGGTAGACATAACAGAAGGAGTGGACAAATGAGAAATATAACATTGTTTGGAGCCCCACGAGTGCTCTGTGACATTTTTGAGCTTAGATGGAACAGAACACAACAACAATATCCTTGGGAACTCGGCTCCTGGCCAGATCTGGGAACTCAAGTTTTATAATATTTTATGGGGCTGGTTACATAACCCCAGACAATGACTTGTATGTCCACTTAATAAACTATAAAAAGGGAGAACTGGACAAGAGAGTGGACTTCTGATGGCTTCAGTGAAAATTGCTGCATTGCCTGTGATGCTATCTTCCAGTGCTGATTGGTGAGAGATTGTTGGGCCTGGGTGCATTCTGTAAATGTTTTCCAATTGTTGCGCAGCCTGTGATGCTGTATACCAGTGCTGATTGGTGAGAGGTCGTTTGGCCTGGCTGCACTCTGTAAATATTTCCTTTTTTATTTATTATTGTCTTTTTCCCTAACTAATAAATGTATTTCATTGATTGCATTTCTGTATTGGGCCTGGTGAATACAAACCCGAACCTGCTGGTTCAAATTAAAAAGACCAAGCTTGGCAAGAGATCTAAGACAAGGTTCAATGCAATCCCCATCAAAATATCAATGACCTTCTTCACAGAACTAGAAAAAATAGTGCTAAATTTTATTTGGAAAAATATAAGGCCCAGAATACCCAACGCAATTGTAAGTTAAAAGAATAATGTTGGAGGCATCATAATACCTCACTTCAAGTTATACAATGGAGCTATAGTAACAAAAACTGTATGATACTAGTACAAAAACAGTCACATAGATCAATGGGATGGAATAGATGACACAGATACAAACCCACACAGATATAGTCGTCTGATCCTTTATTTTTTATTTTTAAAAATTTTTTATTTATTCTTATTAGTTATACATGATAGAATATATTTTGACATATCATACATATATTGAGTATCACTTCTCATTCTTCTGGTTGTACAAGATGTAGAATTACATTGGTCATGTAATCATATATTCCTGAAGGATAATGTCCAATTCATTCTACTAACTTTCCTATTGCCATTCCCCCACCCTTCCCTTCATTCCCCTTTGTTTAATTCAATGTATTTCTATTCTTCCTTCTCCCCGCTTTGCCCACTTGTGAGCTAGCATCCATGTATAAGAGAAAACATTCAGCCTTTGGTTTTTTGGGGATTGGCTTATTTCACTTAGAGTGATAGTCTCCAGTTCATCTATTTACTGGCAAATGCCATAATTTCATTCTTCCTGATGGCTGTGTATATACCATTGTGTATAAACACCACATTTTCTTTCTCCATTCCTCTGTTGAAGGGAACCTACATTGATTCCATAGTTTAGCTAGTATGAATCGAGCTACTAACAACACAAATGTGGCTGCATTGTTGTAGTATACTGCGTTTTTTTTGGGGGGGGGGCAGCTGGGGTTGAACCCAGGGCCTTGTGCATGCAAGGCAAGCACTCTACCAACTGAGCTATATCCCCAGCCAGTATACTGCTTTTAAGTCCTTTGGATACAAACTTAGGGGTGGGAAAATTGGGTCAAATAGTGGTTCCATTCCAAGTTTTCTGAGGAATCTTCATACTGCTTTCAATACTAATTACACCAATTTGCAGTCCCACCAGAAATGTATGAGAGTACATTTTCCCCTAAATCTTTGCCAACATTTATTTTTGCTTGTATTCTTGATAATTGCAATTCTGACTGGAGTGAGATGAAATATCAGTATAGTCTTAATTTGCATTTCTCTAATTGCTAGAGATTATGAACATTTTTTAAACATATTTGTTGACAAATCAAATTTTTTCTTCTGTGAAATGTCTGTTCAGTTCCTTTGCCCCTTAATTGATTGGGTGATTTTTTTTTTTTTGTATTAAGTTTTCTGAGTTCTTTATATAGCCTGGCAATTGATGTTCTATCTGAGGTGCAGCTGTCAAGATTTTCTCCCATTATTTAGGCTCTCCCTTCAAATCTTGATTGCTTCCTTTACTGTGAAGCAGTTTTTAATTTTGATTCCACCTCAATTGTTGACTTGATTTTACTTTTTGCCCTTTAGGAGTCTTGTTAAAGAATTCAATTCATAAGCCAACATGATGCAGATTTGGGCTAACTTTTTCTCCTATTAAGCACAGGGTCTCTGGTCTAGTGCCTAAGTCTTTGATCTACATTGAGTTGAGTTTTGTGCAGGGTGAGAGATAGGGATTTAATTTCATTTTGCTACATGTGAATTTCCAGTTTTCCTAACACCATTTGTTGAAGAGGCTGTCTTTTCTCCAATGAATGTTTCTGGCGCCTTTGTTTAGTAGGAAATAAACGTATTTATGTGTTTTTTTTCTGTATCTTTTATTCTGTACCACTGGTCTACATTGGTGTCTGTTTTGGTGCCAATGCCATGTCATTTTTGTTACTATGACTTTGTAGTATGTTTTAAGGTCTGGTACTATAATGCCTCTGATTTACTCTTCTTGCTAAGAATTACATTGGCTATTCTGGGCCTCTTATTTTTCCAAATGAATTTCATGATTGCTTTTTCTCATTCTATGAAGAAAGCCACGAACTTTCCTCTTAGAATTGCCTTTATACTGTCCCAGAGATTTTGATACTTTATGTTGCTATTCTCATTTACTTCAAAGTATTTTTTTATTTCAGTCCTAATTTCTTTTACTAACCATTGGTCTTTCAAAAGCATATTATTAACCTGGAGAGGTTTTAGAGTAGCTTCTGTTTTTTATTTTATCATTGATTTCTAATTTCACTCTATTATGATCTGATAGAATGCAAGGTATAATCTCTATTTTTCTGTATTTCATAAGAATTGGTTTGTGGCATACGATAGGATCTATTTTAGAGAAGGATCCATGTGCTGCTGAGAAAAAAGTGTATGCACTTGATAATGGATGAAATACTTCTATATGTCTGTTACATTTAAATTATTGAATACATTATTTAGTTATATTTGTTTCTTTGTTTAGTTTTTCTTTGGAGGCTCTATCTGATGGCAAGAGAGGTGTTTTAAAGTCACCCAGTATTATTGTGTTGTTGTCTTTGTGATTCTTGAAATTGAGAAGGCTTTGTTTGTTGTCCACAGATGCTCCATTGTTTGGAGGGTAAATATTCATAATTGTGATGTCTTGTTAATGTGTAATCCCTTAAGCAGTGTGAAATGTCCTTCTTTGTCCCTTCTGATTAAGTTTGGCTGGAAATCCACTTTATCTGATATGAGAATAGACACGCCTGCTTGTTTACAAGATGTATGCGAGTGATAGATTTCTCCCCATGCTTTCGCCTTCATTCTGTGGATGTCTTTATCTATGAGGTCCCTTGAAGACAGTATATTGTTGGGTCTTGCTTTTTAATCCAATCTGACAATCTTTGTCTTTCGATTGATGAATTTAAACCACTTATGTTCAAAGTTATCATTGAGATATGATTTGTAGTCCCAGTAATTTTGGTTTATTCTTGGTTTTAATTTGTATTAGGTTCTCCTTTGACAGGCTATTCCTTAAGTGTAATTCCTCCCTTTGCTGATTTTCACTTTTTTTCCCATTTTATCTTCATGGACTATTTTGCTCAGAATGTTCTATAGTGCAAGGTTTCTAGTTGTGAATTTTATAAATGTTGTTTATCATGGAGGGTTTTTATTTCACCTTCAAGTCTGAAACTTAATTTTTCTGGGTATAGTATTTTTGGTTGGCATTCATTTTCTTTCAGAGCTTGATATATGTTATTCCAGGTCCTCCTAGCTATAAGGGTCTGGGTTGAGAAATCAGCTGAGATCCCAGTTGGTTTCCCCCTATATGTAATCTGACACTTTTCTATTGCAGTCTTTAAAAATCTATCCTTATTCTGTATGCTAGGCATTTTCATTATAATGTGATTTGATGTGGGTGTATTTTAATTTTGTGTATTTGGGGTCCTGTAAGCCTCTTGTGTTTGATTTTCCATTTCATTCTTCAAGTTTGGGAGATTTTCTTATATTATTTCATTGAAAAGATTGTTCATTTCTTTGTTTTATATTTCTGTGCCTTCATTTATCCCAATAAATCTTAAATTTGGTATTTTCATGTTATCCCACAATTTCAGGAAGTGCTATTCATGGTTTCTTAATATCTTCTCTCCATGGTAAACTTAATTTTCAAGATTGTATGTTTTGTCATCATTGCCTAAAACTCTGTCTTTCAAGTGGTCTAGCCTATTTGTCATGCTTTCCAATTAATTTTTGATTTGGTTTACTAATTCCTTCATTTTGAGGATTTCTGCTTGATTTCTTTTCAGAATTTCTATCTCTTTATTGAAGTGTTCTTTCACCTTCTGAATTTTCTCTGTGATTTCAATCCTTCCATCATCCTTTACCTTGTGGATCACTTTAAGAATGTACATTCTAAACTCCTTTTCTGACATTTATTCTCTGTGGTGTCAATGGATTCTATTTTTTGAAACTCTTGATTTCTTTGGGTCAATTTTTTCCCTTGTTTTGTCATGTCATTTGTGTGTCTACCCACCTTGCAGTGTGTATCTGAGGCTGTACAGTTTCTACACTGTAGACTTATATTGTCACTAAAGGTTTCCAGTCTCTCAACATTAAGGCAGAGACAAATAATAACAGCAACCAATGCAAATAATATACAGCTTAAACCAAATAGTTCCTACTAAGGTGTCCACAGATTTGTCAAAATAAATAGAAATAATATGTTCAGATATTGCCTCCAATCAAAAGAGTAAGTTTGCCAAAGTGTCTACAATTTTGAATGGTGGACAAAGAGAGAACAGAAGTGTTATAGGATGTGATGTTAATGTGGAAGGAGGAGAGAAGATAGAAGTAAAAAAACTAAAGGAAGAGTGAAAGAGGGAATAATAGAGGTTGGCTGTTAGCAGGAAAAGAGAGAGAAAGAGAATTAAAGTAAACATACATGAGAGAAATATATATATGTATATATATGTATGTTTATATATATATATATCTGTATATGTCTAAGAATTTTTAAAAATTAAAAATAGAAAAAAGGAGAAATAAAGGAATGCAAAACAAAGGTTCCAAATACATACATTCTAGAAAAGACAGCATTTTTGAAAAATGGTGCTTGAAAAACTGCTTATCTATATGTATAAGAATGAGACTAGATTCTCATCTTTCACCCTGCACAATAGCTTAATCAAAATAGATTAAAGACCTAGGAATTAGACCTAGGAAAAAGATCTAGTAATTAGAAACTTTTCAACTCCTTGAAGACAATGTAGGGTCAAGACACCAACATATTGGTGCAGGCAATGACTTTCTCAATAGGTCCCCTGAAGCTCAGGAAATAATGTCAAGAATTAATAAATCGGTTGGCATCAGATTAAAAAGATTATGCACAGCAAAGAAAGCAATTAAGAACAGAGTGAATAGAGTACCTACAGAATGAGAGAAAATCTTTGCTTGCTACTTTTCTGACAGAGGAGCAATATCCAGAATATACAAAGAACTCAAAAACTAAACATAAAATATACGTGTGTGTGTGTGTGTGTGTGTGTATATCTCAAAATGGCCATACTTCCAAAGGCACTCTGCAGATTTAACACAATTCCAATTAAAATCCCAATGACATTCCTCATAGAAATAGAGAAAGCAATCATGAAATTCATCTGGAAGAACAAAAGACCCAGAATAGCCAAAGCGTTCCTGGGCAGGAAGAATGATGCAGGAGGTATAACAATACCAGATCTTAAACTCTACTGTAGAGCAATAGTAACAAAAATGGCATAGTACTGGCACCAAATTAGGCAGGTAGACCAATGGTTCAGAATAGAAGACACAGAGACAAACCCACATAAGTACAGTTATCTCA
>JAJEJO010000871.1:0-14918 GCA_020662805.1 Glaucomys volans
ATAGAAGGAATAAAAATAAAAAAATAAAAATAAAAAGCCTGGAAATGTAGCTCAGTGGTAAAATGCTCCTGGGCTCACTCCCCAGGACCAAAACACAAATAAAAGTAAATTTTTTTAAATTTATCTGTAGTTGTTCCCACCTCCATTGTTCTGGGGATGGTAAGGGGGAGCCTTTCGGGATTGTGCACATTTGGGCACTATGAGGTTTATCTTTGCTGAGTAGGCTGCCCTTCCCCCTTCAGTTCTTGTGTGTCAAGGGCTATGAATCTGTCACACTTGGGTGTTAACTCCTGGCAACCATTTGTTCTATTTCCTCTTTGGCTGATTTTTTTTACACCCTCAGCAATTTTACATCACAGGGTAAATATTTTATTCTGAAAATGAGACACCAGACTTTCTATTTCTCACAAGTCCCCACTTTTTCTTTTTATGCCCTTTAGTCTCATTTTAATTTTTCTTCCTGTACCCTGTGGGATTGCCACCCACCCTAGCCATATTAAAGTTTTGAGGTGGAAACTGCTTAAGGTAATGAGTTCACCTCTTCTTAGCAGCTTGGATAGCCATCCTGGTGGTCAGGAGCACTTGGTATGATCCTTTCCAGCTCAGCAGAAGCTTGTATATTACCCAGGTCTTGATTAAAACCATGTTGCCAGGATGGAAGTGAAGAATTGTGAACCCCAAAGAAGGAGTCTGAGCAAAGACTCCCTTTAATCTGAGGGATGATAAAATGGAGGACATGGTCAAAATACATTGTCTTACAGATTGGGCTTTAGTTTCCAGGAGAGGGAATTCTGCAGTCTTTCCCTGGAAGGGAGCCTATAATAAGGGAGCTCATAATAAATATAAAGGCTAGATTGTTAAAACAGAAAAAAAAAGAAAAAATACAGAAACATAGATCAAGTTGCCCTATGGAAGAAATTAGGTAGATATGTAGATTTCATTCATTCAGAACAAACATGTCTCCAACAGACCTTTTGGGAGATTTATCATGCACTCCTTATGAACTTCCTTTAAAACCTCCGCTTTTATTTACTTTTTACAGGACTGACACAAATGTACATCTCAAGTTACATTAAAATAACCAAGGCCGGGCACAGTGGTGCATGCCTGTAATCCCAGCAACTCGGGAGGCTGAGGCAGGAGGATCACAAATTGAAAGCCAGCCTCAGCAACTTAGGCCCTAAGCAACTTAGCAAGACCCTGTCTCTAAATAAAAAACATAAAAAGGGATGGGGATGTGGCTCAGTGGTTAAACACCCCTGGGTTCAATCCCCAGTACTGAAAAACAAACAAAAACCCCAAAAGAACCATTGTCCTTTTTTTCCTCTCTCTCTCTCTTAATGTCCACATATTGCTGTGCTTTGATTATACTCTCCTGGCAGGTGTTTAAGACCAAATTGGCCAAAATTGACCTTTTTCCTATTTGTTTTTGAGTCAACTGAGATTTGTCAGGGATCACTCTTAGGAACATGTGAGAAGTCCCTTTGCTCCTTTAGCTTTCTCCTACCAGTTGTGCCGTCTGCTAGGATGTGTCAGGGTCTTGCTGCCCACATTTAGCTTCCCTTGGAAGCATCAGGGACCTTTCCTTCTCCAAGGACCCTCCTCTATGCAGAATGTTCATGGTTGGATTCCTGTTCTCTAAGGTCTTCATCATCATACTGATCAGGAAATTGTGTGACTCACTGGAATTGCAGGATCCTTAGAAGAATGATCCCATCATTCCCTGGATCTTGGCTGATCTTAATGGGCAAGAGTCAAAAAATAGGTTAATTTTTCCTTAGCTATTTTACTTCCTTGATGTTGGTCTTCAACTTTTGGTTTTAAACATCCAGCAGGCCAGTTTCAGCAGTCTTGAAGTTAGGAGTACCAGGTTGACACTTCAATGTCTATAATTTTATAGCTACTCCTTAAATTTAATTGATGTCAGTATTAGTACTGAGTCAGTCTTTCCTATAGGTGGTGGCTTATTGTCTCATATTAACTCAGGTTGTACTATTAGAAGCAGTATTTCCACAAAACACTAGCAGGCAATAGTAATAAACTTCCATAAGGAAAATTCAAAATGAAATGAACAAGAACTAAAAGCATTCAGTTTGTGTAATATTGCCAACAGGTTATATCTCCATCTTGTGTGTATTTTTAACTCTGGTGCCAAGATGAAGCCCATTTTTTCTTTTATATGTGAATGCCAACATGAATCCAAGATATATGCTTCTGGTCCTACCTAGTGGTTGCAAGTAGAAAACAATCACATCATAAAGAAACCCAGTGAAGGAATAAATTGTCTTTGACAAAAAAAAGATTGATATAATTGAAAGTGAATTTGGGGGCATTGAGGGGCAATAGAGTATTTCTGAATCTTTGACTTAAGAGACAGTAGAGAAAAGATAAGCATAATTTTCAGATAACATGAATATTTTGGGATTATGCACATTCATAGTTCTAAGGGCTCAATGAAGAAAACTCCCCTCTCTATCAAATGACTCTGATCTTGTAGGTTGATTTAGCAGCCTCAAGTGGGTGCAGTGAGATGTGTCCCTGTCGTCTCTTAATTCCATCCACCTCCATGTCCATCCACCTCAAAAGATTCAGTTCCACGATTTTTTTCCTTTCCATTTTTCCCAAGATGAATTAAGGACAACTCTCTTCTGCACCAAAATACTGTATTTATAGAATTCCTCCCACTCTGGGCCTGGACCTGTGCTGGATGACATTCTGGGTTTGCAGCCCTATAGTACCTTTGTGTAGATATAATTCGTACTGTCATTGTGTGGCGGGAGCTCTCAGGTTTTCTGTTGCACAAACTGCCTCAAATAGTGGCTGGACACAGCAACAGTAACACCATCATCACCTCTCACAGTTCTGATTACTCATTTGAGCCAGCTGGTTCTCACTTGGGATGTGTGTCACTGCAGAGAAATGGTGGCTGAGTCTGGCACCACTGAAGATCACTCAGTCACTCTCCAATCTGGCGCTTTTTCAGGGTTATGGTGCAGATTAGCCCAACGGACGACCATGGACTACACTACAGGGACCGTTATCTTGTGTCAGCCTGTAAGTGGAGCTTCCAACACACACTGTGATGCTCAGTAGCAAGAGTCCCTCCCAGTGAAACCAACTCTCATTTCTTACTTTTATTATTGTACTGGAGATTGAACCCAGGTACACATTACCACCGAGAAACAACCCTTCCATTAATTTTTATTTTGAGACAGGGACTTGCCGAATTGTTGAGGATCTCACTAATTGTTGAAACTGGACTCGAACCTGCTTTCCTCCTGCCTCAGCCTCCTGAATCCTGTAATTACAGGGTGCACCACTGCACCCACCTCTTATACTGAATTTTGCAGACTGAGCTACACATGTCCTTTGGGCTTTTCTGTCCATCACTGTCCTTTTAATACAAATGGATCATCTTTGTAATGATAATGAATGCTGCCTGATAACACAGGACACATTTATTTTATTTTCACCCAGGATGGTTCTAAATAAAGAGTATTGAGAAAAGATCACTTGATGCCAGTTGACCATGAAGAAAGGCTAAGATCTGTTGCCAGCCTTTCTCCAACTCCTCCAAGAACTTGGATTACCAAGTTTTACATAAACCATCAGGATCCTACTATCCAGAGGAATCAATGGACCCTTCACACTAACCAATTGGTCTGTTTTTTTTTTTTTTTTTTTTGTCAGTTTCCATAAATGTTATAGTACCCTTCAACCGTGGGGTCAAGGGCGAGTTTAAAATACCCCAAACACAGCTGTGGGTCGCGTTCATATTGTCATCTATGCTCAGAGGTCTCCAGGGGTTTTCAGGTCGGCCTCCCGCAGTGAACACTAGGTGGCAGGAGAGACTGCTCTGGGGAGGGAGCGGGGCGCAGGTCCCGAGTGCGCAGGCACTTGCAACAGTGCTCGCGGTTGCACTGGGGCGAAGGAGCAAGGCTGCCAAGATTGTGATGCTGTCATGTACAGAAATTGCTACTGCGGCAGTGAAGGTGAGACAAGTCCCCACGCTTGCCCCGTTGGGGGTCAGCCCACGGAGTTCCCCCACTCGAAAATGGAAACTAAAGAGTTGTGTCCACCGCTGCACACGTGGTTTTATAGCTTATGCAGGTCACTTAAGTGCAACCTCCTGGTGGACTGGAGACAGCAGGAGCCTGGCTGAGAGTACACCTGTGAGGATCCGGGCATGCATGTCCTCCAGTCCAAGGCCAGTCTCCAGGTCACAGTCTGGGTTTTGGAAATGTCTGCACCTGGGGGAATGGCAGCCCTCCAAGGGTTGCAGTGGCAGCAGCCCGCTCAGCAGCAGCCTGGCTGTGGGTCGGGAACTGTTCCAAGTGGCTGTGGGCGGGAAAAACCAGATAGAATGGAGAGGCACTCACCCTCATCAAGGAAGCTCGGATGCGTGATTTCTCTGCAGAAATTAAAAGCCCATCCGTGGTAGAGACTCAGCTTTACATATTTGCAAAGTCCAGAGAGAGGGACTTTGCTACAATGGTTTTGCCAGGAAGAACCTTGCTGCCTCCTGGAGTCTCCTCCTGAGATGCAGCCACAGTAGGATCAGAAACCACATCCAGCTACTAGGGGGAGGGTCATAAAAGTTCCAGGGGGGAAAAGAGTAAGAGGTGCTCACATCCTTCCTGTGTCAGGGTTTCCACTTGGCTCCTGGTCACAACTTGGAGAGAGACTGAAAGCCTAAGCTTAAATCCACCTTGTTGTGTTCACTTTTATGAACTTCAGAACATTTTAATCGATCATGGGAAGACATGTTAAATAAAAGTGGCCAGAAAAATTCACGAGATTTGACCTAACTTTTATGTAGTGACAGGGGGAACAACCAGCACCACAAATTTAAAAGGAAGGTGTAAAAACAAAAACTACTTTGTATTTATATCCCAAAAGTCATGCTTTGCCATCAAAATGATTCTTTTAAGTGTTACAGTGATTTTGCTTCTCATTTCACAAAGTATTTTAGTCCTTCTGTCCAAATATTTGTATCTTTACAAAGGAGCTAAAGTCTCTTTAAAAAAAAAAATTTTTTTTTGATCCTGTGAGCCAAGACCTAAGGTGTAGAGGGAGTGTGGTGGAGTGGTCCACATTTGAGTCTTCCATCATGAAAGTCGCCAGCCCTCCTTTGGGAACCTGAAGTCCTTAACCTCCCACCTCTAAGATGCCTTGTTTCAGGAAACAGCAAGGGAGGGGACAAGTAAAGAAAAAGTACAACCAGGCATGGTGGTGCCAATTTGTTATCCCAGCAGCTAGAGAGGCTGAGGCAGGAGGATTGCAAGTTCAAAGCAAGCCTCAGCAAAGCAAGGCCCTAAGCAATTTAGTGAGACTGTATCTAAATAAAAAGTTTTAAAAAGGGGCAGGGACGTGGCTCAGTGATTAAGTGTCCCTGCATTCAGTCCCTGGCAAACAAAACAAAACAAACAAACAAACAAACAAAAAACAGTACAAATCTGGTAAAGTTTTGCCCACAATTTGCAGGCAAAAATTCAAGAAAAAAATTGTCCTTTTCAAGTAAGTGCAATAGGCAGTTGCCCTCAGTGGCTCCACCTTATTTCTCCTGCTCCCTTCCCATTCTCAGGCTATGTCCTTCACTCTGCATTCCTGTGATCTTGCTTGTTTTTCTGAGCTGGCTCCAGGAGCCACCTGCTGACCATAAGAACTGACACAAAATGGGATCCTCTTAACCCAAGATAAGAGGATGCCAGCACAGACTTAACCAGCTCCAGTAAGCTCCTGATTCCTGATTCAAACTCCTGGGAAAAGCTGATCCCTGTGCACAGTTCCTTACCTGATCTTCATCTAAAATATCCTATACCTGGCCAGGTGTGGAGGTGCACACCTATAATCCCAGCTACTGGGGAGGATTTCAAGTCTGAGGCCACAACAACTTAGTGAGACCCTGTCTCAAAAAATTTAAAAGGACTGGGGGTGTAGCTCAGTGTTACAGCACCACTGGGTTCTATCCTCAGTACTAAGTAAACAAATAAACAAGCACCTTCACAGAAACTCAAGTAAAGCAAACTTGAGCCATTAATCTGCCCCCTTTCTGGCTTGCTAGCACCCTTAATAAAAGCTTGCTTTCCTTTCCCCCAGTGCTCATCTCTCAGTCATTGACTTTCCATGTGATGGGCTCCAAATCTGAGTTTGGCAACATAAGCCACAATTAAGCATCATAACTGCCTTTGTTTTGCTTTACTTTGAATTCCATCATGATGGGAGAGGATACTCAGAGCATGTGGTCTCTAAAGACATGAATGTCCCCTGCCTGCCCCTGAATTTCAGAGCCCATCTGATGCATCCCTTCTTCTAAGTTGCTGTAGGAAATGGTTCTGAACTCCCTGGCAGGTCTTTCTTCTCCTTTCTTTGGGTGTGTTCTAGGGATAATTTTGGCTGATAGCTTGTGACTGATTCTTTGGGGCTCTTGGTCATTAGAGGGGGTGCAGTATCCCTGGGAGTGCTCTTTGTCTCTCTGGGACCTGGTGAAGACACAAAGGGATGCTCCTAAAAGACAAGAGGAGAGTCCAGGGGTGGGAGTCTCCTGGGTGTGTGGAGGGTGGTGCTGGAGCTGAGGTGCTGCAGGGGTGATGAGTGAGCAAGTGGGAATAGAGATGGTGGGTGTGGACAGGAGTGGGGATTTGCCAGGGCTGGGATCCAAGGCTGGATCCAAGACTGGAGCTGGATGCAGTTTCTTTTCCCCAATCTTTTCAAATGGCCTTAAGCACAGTGGGTGTTGGAGGATTCAAAACAGGGACATGGTGCAGCTTGAAGCCCACTGTGCCTCAGGTAGAGGAGTTCCATATTTTTATTGGTGCATTATAGTTGTACATATGGATGGGATGGATTGTTACATATTCATACATGCACACAATGTAACAATGTAATTAGGCCAAAATCACTCCCCTGCACTTCCCTCCTCCCTTCCCACCCCTTGGTCCTTTCCTCTACTGATCTTCCTTTGATTTTTAGCAGATCTGCCCTCATCTTTGTTTTCCTTTACCTCTCTATTTTCTGCATTATGGGAGAAAACAACCTTAACCTTCAGAGTTTATTTCACTTAACATGATAGGGGAATGTACAGGATGAGGGGGGTGCCCAGTGCATAGGTGGCTTTCTTCCCTTCCACTTTGGTAAAACTCCATTTTATATATATGAAAAACACATTTTCCTTGTTTATTCATCCATTGGTGGACACCTAGACTGGTTTCACAGTTTGGTTATATTGACTTGTGCTGCTATAAACATGGTGTGCATGTGTCACTATAGTAAGATGACTTTAATTCCTCAGGGTAAACACCAAGGAGTGGCAGAGCTGGTCATATGTGGTTCCATGCCTAGTCTCTGGAGGAGCCTCCATAGTGGTTCCCACAGCAGTTGTACTAATTTCTAGTCCCACCAACAAGTAAAAGTGTTCCTTTTTCTCCATGTCCTCTCCAGCACTTATTATTGTTTGTATCCTTGACTGCCTTTCTGACAGTGTGAGATGGGATCTCAGTGTACTTTTGCTCTGCATTTCCCTAATTGCTAATGATGTTGAACATTTTGTCATGTATTTGTTGTCCATTTGCTTTCTTTTTTCAAAAAGTGTCTGTTTAGTTATTTTCCCATTTATTCCTTGGGTTATTTGATTTTTTTTTAGTGTAAGGTTTCTTGAGTTCTTTACATATTCTAGATATTAATCCTCTGTCAGAAGAGTAGCTAGCAAAGATTTCTTACCATTCTGTGGATTCTCTCTTCACATTCCTAATTTTTTTTTCTGTGCAGAAGCTTTTTAATTTAATGCCATTCCATTTATTAAATCTTAGCATTATTTCCTGAGCTTTAGGGGTCCTATTGAGAAAGTCATTGCCTGGTCCTAAAAGCTGGAGTGTTGACCCTACATTTTCTTCTAGGAGTTGTGTGGTTTCTGGTCTAATTCCAAGGTCTTTGATTGATTTGGGATTGATTTCTGTGCAGGGTGAGAGATTGGGATCTAGTTTCATTCTTCTAGATGTGGATAACCAGTTGTTCTGGGAGGGTCTTGATTGGCCACAAGCAGATCAGAGAATCCCCAACTCCCAGATGACCCTAAAGAGGACCAGATTGTACGTGAGGAAATCTTACTCTTGCCCTGAACTGGGTGAGAGATGCTGGGATGCTTTTAAGAGTGGTGCTGGGTGCAAATTAGTCATGCTTTCTTTAATAATTCTGATTCTCAACTCATTTCCAACTGGTTCCTGAATAAGAATTGGGGCATCCTTAGCCCTGAGTCTGTACAAAGTGGGGGGACCTTTATGCCTTCCTTTCTTGTTTTAAAAACAGTAAATGAAATGCTTTAAAAATAAAGTAGGTACAGTTTCAGAGCACCCCCTAGGTAATCACAGCCCATGCCTTCTAATCATCAGAGTGGCTCTGCTTGGTGTGCCAAGTGCTGGGCACATCCCATCTTTACTCACATCATGGTCGTACTATAATCAGTGCTCCACCCCAGGCTGCAAACACCCCAAGCATGCTCTTTTCCAATCCCAAAGAAAGAACTTGGAATACTCAGTGGAGAGGTTTGGTACGTTTCATGACTTATCTCTCCAAATTGGCTGCCGGAATACAATGGAGGACCGATCCACCGTCAAGCTGGGGGATGTACAGGGTAGGTGGGGTGCCCTCAACACAGGTGGCTTTCTTCAGATATCTCATGAGTACATCCCTCCACTTTGCAGCCAGGGTCACTGTTTAGACCCTCTCCCAAGTACTGGAGATAGGGTCGTGGTCACTCGTTTCCATGTACCTCCTTCCACATTCTTCAGACCTTCTTCTCTTGCTGAGATTTTCTGAGATGCTGACTGGTGTTTCCCCCAGCCCTCCACCTTTGGTGCCTTGGGAGCTGCTCCTGTCCCTCGGACGGCTCTTGCACCTGCCTCCATTCCCTGCAGCAGCAGCATGAAGCCCCCGAGTCCCTGGGTGAGCACCTCGGATAGTGAAGCAGTCGCACGGTGAACTTCCCTGCAGGTGTGACAGGCCTGGTCAGCCAGACACTTCAGGGATGTACCCTTGCCTTAAACCCTTGCATGCATTTCTCGGGTGATGAAATGACACATGAGGGTCCCGCCGTCTGGACCTGTGAGTGCCAGGTTCCCAGAACAGTGGGCTTCACTTGGAAGTTTACCCACTGTCCCTCTCTGGGGTGGTCAGGAGGGCAACCCCTGCCAGGAGCTTACTTGTACAGTCAATGGCCAGCCACTGCTCTGTGTCTCCAATGCGACATCTTGAGGAGCCAGCAGCAGGAAGTTGTCACTTGTGCCCCAGGCTGGTTTAAGAAAAAGCTCAGTGGGGGCTGGGGTTGTGGTAGAGCGCTTGCCTTACACAGGTGAGGCACTGGATTTGATCCTTAGCAGCACAGAAAAATTAAAAAAAAAAGATATTGTGTCCATCTACAACTAACAATATGTTTTAAAAAGAAAGAAAGGAAATACTTAGTGGCGGTGTCCTCTATCTGCAGCTTTAATGCTGGGGGCTCTAGGTGAGATGACACAGAAAGGGCCCCAGGGTCTGGGCTTCTGAGTGTCTTCCTGCTGCAGGCAGGAGAGCACCCACCCCTGCAGAGTCACTGTCAGTCCCCAGGCTTGTTCCAACCTGTTCATTCCTTCAGCTAATCCAGCTCCTGTTGGGTGTGGCAGGTTGGAAATCTATGGTATGTCCTGGTCTTGAGCCCATTGGGGTATGTCACAGCCTATGAGAGGGGTTCCTTGGTCACAATCACACATGGCACTGGGTTGGATCAGTCCCTTACTAGTTGACTTTTGATTTATTTTGCTGGGGAATACTCGCATCAAGCCTGTAACCAAATATGTCAGTGCATATTTGGTCCCTTCTGATAAGGGGAGAGGGCCAGGGGAATCCCTCTGCCATGGCTTGATATGCCCCCTGATAGCATCCAGTCATTGCAGGCAGACTGAAGGTAGGCAGACCATTCTAGCAAGCAATGGCAGCCTCAGACATGTTTATGGGCAGTCCCAGCATGTCACAGCTGCCCACATGGTGTTTTGACCTAACAGTTTTAATCTACAGTGTAGCCAAGTGGCAATTTCTTCTGCTGGGGCTTTCTACAGCCATCTTATCTTTGCCACTTGTCCAACTTTGACCAGTGCTTCTCTGGTGATGGGCTTTGTAGCAAGAAAGACAGCATAAATGGCACACAGTTATCTTTCCAACAAGCTACATTCTCCTGCCCCCTTCTGTGACTATGACCAAGATCCAATGGGGTCTTATGTCCTTAATTCACTGCCAGAAGCCCCATCCAAAGCTGTCCAGAGTGGCAAGGATGGTAAGTTCAGCAGGTTTCAATGTGTTTAGTGTCCCAAGGGTTTGTGCCTGTTCTACTGTTCATTTGGCTTGATTAAATGACTCAGTACACTGGCCTGTCCAGTCCCATACTGTGCCCCTCCTGTACAAATTATATAGGGGTCACAATACTGAGCCAGACGAAGGATGAAAGCTCTCCAATAACCCAGAAGCCCCACAAATTGTTGTATTTGCTTTACTGTGTTGGGAAGTGGAAACTGAACTTTATCTCTTAAAACCTGAGGCTCAACCTTCATCCTACTGGACCAAACAGTCCCAAGAATTTCACCCATCAGCCAGGGCCCTGCTTTGTCAGGGATCACAGCCAACTTCTCCCTTGCAAGTGAGTCAGAAGCATGGGCACAGCCCCAGTGAGAGATCCAGGCATGAGAAGGATGTCAGCAACATAATGAAATGGTTTTCATTTATAGATGTCAGGATCACAATGTCCACCCTCAGCCTTCCCACGTGAAGACTGGCATATCTTGACTCTCAGGGGCTCTATCTGTGCTACAGGAGGGATTAGCAAGGTCTCCCACACAAGGCTGTGTTCCAGCTGGGTGCTGAGCTGTTCTCCATATGTGGTTGTGTTGGGAATGGCTGCACAAAGTGGAGAGACTGCTTCATTTAGTTCCCTGTAGTCCACTGTCATGTGCCAAGTTCCATCCGGCTGTCTTACCTACCACTCAGGGGAGTTAAAAGGCCTGGGGGTCGGGGGAACAGTATTTACTGTACCCAATTCAGTATGGTCTCTGCTACCTCTTGATAGCCACGGGGTGGTGGTTGTGGGGGAGAGCTACATTTTTGGTGGCAACAATTCAGTGGGCACACGTAAAACAACCAGGGTGTGTTTAGCAGCCCCCTTAATATTAACTTCACAGCCCACATGTGCTTCATCTCCCAGGAATGCCAGTGGAACTTCCTTGTGGTGGGTTATAGGCTTTCATCCCATCGGACATCAACACCTGTGGTATGTTGGGGAATGGGAGCTGTGAACGCTGGGTAGGAGGGGGTGGCAGACACCCACCCTGCAGAGTCAGCACTACAGCACCATTTTCCCAGATCCATCAGTAGCAGCTAAATGCCTGAGAAGTAGTCAGGACCACCATGCATCAATGTCCACTCAGCCCTTGTCCACCCACCCTGTTCTCTCTGAATATCTTTGAAGACCAATATGCAGTCAATGCTATATTTGATCTCTGGTGCAGAGGCGTAGCTGGGACCCCTGAACTGTGACATTTCCCCTAGTTGTCCCACAATAAAGGGAATCAAGGACCCTCAGTGAGCTTGGCCTTCATCACACCTCCCAGCAGGAGAGGCGGTGCCTGTCTCTGGAGGAGGAGGTCACCCTCCCTGTCCCACGGTCTCCCTTTTGGTTTCATCACTCAGAGGCAATGGCTGGAGCCTCTGGTCCTTTGGCAATTGGTCCACAGCTGGCCAGGGTGGCATGAGGTCTTTACCTATTTTCCTTCCCTCCACTCCTGCTGCTGGTAAGTCCACCACAGCTCTTCTCTGGACACTCAGAAAGGTCCCTCAGTTTTGCTGGGTCACGACTCCCACTTTCTGCTGGCATCTTTCCTTCTCCCCAGACCCGAGCTCAGTTACGGTGCTGGCTGCAGGGGCTGCCCTACTGCAGGGGGTAACATTGACACTAGGGCACCATAAGTGGACAGAGGGACCGCGTGTGACCCTGCATCCCTTATCTCGGCAGGGGAAGCTACTGTCCGGTCCTGGGAGGGCCGCACATCAACAGCAGGTTTCACTCCAATTCCCGCCCACAGCTCTGTGGCTGCCACACACAGGCGGGTGCCTCAGGCCTAGGAAGACCTCCTGGATTTGGCCACATACTGTGAGTGACAAGAAGCAGCCAAGTTAGTCATGCTCCACTGTCATCAGCTGCGCTGCGTGAAGCCGCTGGTGTCAGGCAGGTGAGCAGTCATTGAAGTCACCGAGACAATTCCACCCCATTCCACGTCATCCAGGCAGCTCCAGTGTCTCCCAGGCAGGGCGGCCACTCAGGCACTTGCTTTCATTCTCTGCCTGAACTTGGCCCCCAGTCCCACCGACTCTGGGGCAAGGTCTCCTGGGGGATGTGAACACCCTTCCTGGCAGGAGCTGGTCAGGAAGGCCCTCAGGCTGCTCTCTGGGGTTCTCACTTGTGGACCATTATGGTCCAGCTTCCTCTGTGTCTTCTTCATCTGCCACCTCCACTTCCCAGTCGCTGGAACTAGCTGACTCCCTAAGCGGGACCCATGTCTGAGGTCCCCAGTTCTCACTGGTCACCAACACCCTAGTGCAGGCTCTGAGCTGGCCTGTCTCCTCAGGGTAGCCTGTCGGCAGGTCTCGATGTGCAGATGCTCATCTAGGTTCTGAACAGGTGTCTCTCTCAGTTTCCACTCTTCCTGTACCAGGAGCCGCACCCAGTGGCTGGCTGCAGGTCTGTGGCTGAGATTAACGGGGCCTTGCCAGCCGGGTGACATTGACCACTTTGGATGAAGCTTCTGACACGATGTTTTATGAGTCCATTCCTTTACTTTACAACCAGGATCACTGTTCAGACCCTCTTCTGAGACCTGCGGAGAAAGGTAGTGGCCAGCCCCCTCCCCACTTCCCTCGTGGCCTCCTTCTTTTAGAGACCATCTTTCACTGCAGTCCTTCCCAGGCATTGCCCAGTGTTCAGCCCAACAATTAGGAACACACAAACAGAAGCCCAAAAAAGGCCAACACTGTTAACAATTTGTTTTTGGAGGACACCAGCTTGGTAAAGTGTTCTAAAGCCAAGTGTGGTGGCACATCCCTGTAATCTCAGCAACACAGGATCCCAAGTTAGAGGCTGCCCTAACTTGGGGCATTTAGTGAGGCCCCAAGCAACTCAGCATGACCGTGTCTCAAAATAAAACAAAACAAAACAGAAACCAAAAAAGGGTTGGGGTTGTGGCTCGGTGGTAGAGTGTTGGGGGTTCAATCCTTGGTAACACAAACATACACCCCCCTCCACCACACACACACAGAGTTTTCCTAAGCTTTGCATTTTAGAAAGTTTGTACACTTTGGGAACATAAATCCATTGAACTTTCAAAGAAGCCAGCAACAATTAGCATCACAGTTACACAAAAGTCCTTTACATATTAACCTGGCTTTTACTTTAGAAGTAAAATGCAGACTCCCTGGTGCTGTAGGGAAACTACCATCATGTGACTCTGCCTTGAACAGGTCTGAACAGGTTAACATCACTGACCAAAGTTAAAGAGCAGCATTAGACATCTTATAAATGTAGGAAACACTGTCAACGGCCACATATAGACTTGTGAGCTGGCATATGATTCATCTCACATAAACAATAACAAAATGTTCACTCGGTCAAAGCAAACAGAGGAGGACTGGGTTTTCAGTGGCAGGCTGCCCAGATGGCAGGGTTTTTCAGATAGTATTTCAGATGGTATTGTCATGGGAGGAGAGGCATTTCCAGGGAAGGGCCTGAGTTTCTCCCAGAGATAAAGGGAAACCGGACTCAGGACTAGCAGGGTGCTTGGCTCACACAATGGAAAAATAGCGTGAGCATGTGTCACCTGGAGGCACAGATGGTTGATCCAGGAAAGTAGATTCACACTCAAGGGGAATGTGGACCAGCTGGAGAGTGAAAGGGGCATTAGGGGGTTTCTGGCTCTTCTTTTAAAGAAAACCTGGAGAAAGGTGCCTATGGAAAGGAACATAGGAGTGAGACTATTTGTGCTGCTTAATTTATGAATTAAACATTATCACAGGGATAGGATACAGAGTATCTGTAGTTTAGAACGATTCAAGCTTTCAGATATCCAAGGGGTCTTGGAATGTACCCCCCAAGTGTAAGGGGTAATGCTATACATGCATTATTTTTTAAATGTCACTGAGGATTGTCTGGGAAGGAAGATTATGGCTAACTTTAAAAATCACTCCATTATGTACGTTGCTGTATTTTAAAAAAATCATCTCTTTTTAAAGCCTGTTGCTACCATGCCTACCATGCCTCCTAGCACCTGACACATCCTAGATAAAAAATAGACATTTGTTCAATAAACAAACAAATATGAAAGTATGGAAGCCTTTCTTTCTTACCTTTATTTCCCCCCAGAGATAAATTCTTGCATTAAATTCACTGCATCAGCCCCTCAAATGCTCCCCTAATGCCCAAAATGCAGATTAAGTGACAAAATCACCTTAAACATAATTCCTGCAGCCTTCCTCTCCTGCTGAAAGCTCAACTATTTTTATACATTCATTAAGGAAATATTTGTTGGTCACTTACTGTAGGCAAATGACAGAGCTAAGGGCTGGTATTAATTTCCCCAAACGATTGTCCTAGTGAAGTCATTGTGTCACAGGTTTTGGGGCACCTTCCACTACTCCAGGGGCAGGGACTGTGGGGGTGGCCCCTGCCCTGCTCTATGCACCTTAAGGTCTGGGTGCCAGGGTCTCAGCTCCTTCAGACCCACAGTGTCTTCCTCAAAGTGGTCATGTTTACTGTCCTTTCTACCATCTGGGGGAAATTCAGAGCATATCTACATGGTGTATTTGAAATGTCCCAACTGTAAAGTAAAAGGGGGAATTCAGGGAAAGCA
>JAJEJO010000871.1:19510-33341 GCA_020662805.1 Glaucomys volans
CTTGCTGAGGTAATTTTATAAAACAGAAGAGGGTTAAATTTGCTGTTTTTAAAATAAGGAGGATTGTGTATGTCCTTAGGGGAGACCTGTTGTTTCTATACTAACCACTCAGGTGTCATTTCTGATAGTTTATCTTTGATTAGAAAAAGTCTCAAGAAATGGGAGGGAAAGTCAAAAACCTGAGGGAAATTGGTTACAAAATGTGTTCTCTTGGTCCCCCCGGTTAACTACTGTAATAACCACGATGGCAGGACCTCTCATCCTAGTTATGTTGGGGCTTTTAATCAGACTATACATGATAAACTGTTTAACTAAATATGTTAAAAAAGAATCCAATCTGTTAAACTAATGGTGTTACACATCCACTACCATTACCTCTATACTAATGATAAATCAATTATTTGATTATGTACATAAAACCAGTGGGGAACGTGATGGTTTGACAAATTTTACTCCATGGAAATGCTATGGGGCAGGCTACGTGGGCAATGACTAAACAGACTCCATTTTACCTTGAGACTCCATATTATGTAGGAAATACTCCCAGGAACACCCTGCCTCTGTACCCAGCAACAGTTGCTTAGCATGACATGTTTGGCAGCACAAAATGGCAATTCTTATATAATGAAAAATTGTTCTCTTTTTGATTCTTATTTTTCCTAAACAATGTACTGTGTCAACAGTGATGTCAACAGTGATTGTCTACATGTTCGTAACCATTCTTTTAATTTGTACCTAGGTAAGGTTATTTTGACCAACTTCCCTCTTCTGATAATGATTTTAGATCTCATGATGTTAGTGTGTAATTTGAATCATAGAAACAGAAAATTATGACTGATGTATTGACTTACGATATAGAAACCCCTACAACCCTAAGGTTGGGGCTCTTCTCCCAATAGCTAGTTTTGGGGTGTTGTGTGAGACAGTCAACCAGCTGGCTAATAAAGACTCTCAAATTTGGACTTCTCAGTGGTCATTGGTCTGTTCTTAATTTGTGCCCCTAACACTATCTGGAGCCTTCCTAGAGTCAGCGTCTGGGGCAGTGGGAAAAGCCTGCTCTTTGGCTGATGAGTGACTTAAGTCATTCATTCCTGTGGCTGCTTTCCTTGGGGCAGCTTTGTTGTCAGTACTGTGTTCTCAGGCCCTGCAGAGCAGCCCCCCCACCTCGAGGTCTGACTCACTGTTGGTTGCAAACACAGGACAGGTTCACATGAGTCAGGGGCAGCCCAGCTGTCTCAGCACCTCAGACTGAGTCACCAAAGTCTGTCACCCTAGAGGTTTGGGGGATTGGCTTTGAACCTAGGTCTACATAGCTAACTCTTGGGATACCTGGGCTGCAGCTTCTGACCTTGACCCAAAAGAGCAACTTGAGCATTTCCAGTGATTTGTCATGTTGCATTTTATTTTGTCCACTTACGTTGTTTGATTCTACAAATTGTTTTATGTGCCTTTCCTGACAGTGGAGTTTCAATCTTTTTATTGTATTTTTTTCTCCCTATGACAGAGAGAGAGAGAGAGAGAGAGAGAGAGAGAGCGAGCGCGAGCGCACACCTGTGCTGCTACTTCTTCATCTTTGTCTCTGTCTTCTCCTCCTCCTTCTTCTGGTACCAGGGATTGAACTCAGGGGTGAATAACCACTCAGCAACACCCAGCCATTTTTATTTTCTCATTTTGAAAAATGAAAGCAAAAGTAAAAGAAATGGAAACAGATCTTGAAGGACCAGTGATGATGCTTTATTAAACTGCAGAGGGGCAAATTTTCAGGAGGAACATGGCACCTGGTTACAACAGGTCTGCTTTTTATAGGGTTGAGTGAGACTTAATCACCATAGCAGAATGTGAGGAGACTTAATCACAGACACTTAATCATAGCAGAATGTGTCAGTTGTGCAGTCAGGGAATAGCTGCAGAACAGGAAATTGTGAAGGTTCAGAGCCTGTTGTTGCTGGGAAATGGTGAAAGCCCAGAGCCCATTATTTTCCTTCTCTCCCTGGGACCCATTGTTCTCCTTTTCTCCCTGAGGATGTTTTTCCATATCCTTCAAGAGAGGTTCTGGCTAAATTGTCCAGTCTGGCCTTGAATTTTAATCCTCCTGCCTCAGCCTCCTGAGCTGCTGGGATTATAGGCAAGTGCCTGTCAAGAGCAGCTTCTGTTCTTCAAAATTAATTTGCTGAATCAATGAAGAGGAATAAAGGAGGCAGAGTGACTTTGTTACTGAGTCCAGGTTTGGAGGCTCATCCCATGGAAAGACCAGTGTCTGAGAGATGAGTGCTCAGGAAAGAAAGGCTTTATTTAAGCCCAGTGTGATGGCACATGGCTGTAATCCTACTGACTCAGGAGACTTAGGAAGGAGGCCTGCAAGTTTGAGGCTAGCCTCAGCAACTTAGCAAGGCTATAAGCAACATGGTGAGATGCTGTCTCAAAAAATAATATAAAAGGTCTGGGCCTGGGGCTCAGTGATTAGCACCCTGGGTTCAATCCCCAGTACTGGGGGAAGAAGGCTTTATTCAGTGGTCAAGAATGAAGAGGGAGCTTTTCTCACGAATCAGTTTCTCAACCTCAGGGGATTGAGGGTTACAGATGTGTGAAAGGAATAGTGAGGGAGAGGGATGGGCTGAGAAAGGGGAGGAATACTCTTGTCTTCTGGGAATAGGCAGAGAGTGTCCAGGAACCCCGTGGCTACCTGTTCACACTCTTTCCATTGGTGTGTTTTGGTCATGGCAGCTGGTGTTTTTTTCTTTGAGGGGAAGGGTGTTTGTGTGGGGGGGTGCAAAAGAGGGAGAGAAAAGAGAGGGAGAGAAGGGGCATGTTTAGGTCAAGTGACCCTACATTGTAGTTTTGGCAAAAAAAAAAAAAAAAAAAAATCTTAAACATTTAATGGGTCTAGGTAGAATCTGACCCAAAAGTAAGGCATTGAAGGAGACAGACACAGTATGAAGACAGAGATGCCAAGTCATTCATCCTTTTCCAGTCACCATGGGGCATCTGTAGGTTCAAGTGACAAGTCAGTGTTTTCAGCAAGAGTGGACCTCGGTGCCTGAAGAGAAGCCTAGGTGACCGCCATGACCCATGTGTCCAGGGAGTGATCCACCACGAAGCCAGTGGGAGACTAATAATGTACTACCCAGCTGTGTGACCTCCAAAATGAGTGATTTTTAAGTCAAAGAAACCAACAATTTACTTAAAAAGTGAAACTATAGGGATCCAAAGAAGGAAGAAGATCAGCTCAGAGGGTGGAGGTCTTTAATTGAGTCAAAAGGGAAAGTGATTTTAAAGTGTTAGGAACACAAGATTGTGGAGATGATAAATTCTTTTTGAACTTATAAAAGGACAGCAATGACTATCTCAAGTGGTAATGTTTGACCCAATCATATATTGAAGTCCTAAATAACTTTCCTGGGTTGATTCCAACCATCGATGATTGCTCTACCTTAGGGTAAGGTCAGGCTCATCAACTCTTATAAAATTTAAATTTATTTACAAGGTATCTTTCAAATAAACCATTATGTTACTCTTAAAAAAAGTGAAACTATAGGGTTTATTTAGGTCTTTCCTTGGTTATACCTTCAAGGACCTGCTGCAATAACCTTTCATTGCACATTATTCAGTTTGGAACATAATTTCCCTTATTTGAAATGAAATAGTTTATGCTGTATTTATTTCTATGACATCTGTGACTCCTTCCAGATTGTGAGTCCTTGGGGTAGCAATCTCCAGTCGGTGCTTATAGACCAGCCCAGAGATGGGAACAGCACAGATATTTGATGAGTGAATGAGACCACAGAAGAAGCTAAGCTGCCTCTCTTCTCTAGTTACATTGTAGAAGTTTTTCTCCAGGCTCCTCTTGAACTATATACTTGGTATTTTCAATCTAAATAAATGGCACTCTCATGCCCTGGATTCCTAGAATAAGAAGAAAAAGAGAGAGTATCATGTTTGTCAGCTTTGCATTACTATGACTAAAAAAAGAACAAGTCAGAGGGGAAAGATTTATTTTGACTCAGAGTTTCAGATGGTTCAGTCACAGTTGGCCCCAAGGCAGCTGTGGAAGGGGATGGTAGAGAAAGCTATCAGCTCATCGGAGCAGGGAAGCAGACAAAGAGAGGAAGGGGCCAGAGAGAAGACAAACCCTTCCAGGGCATGCCCCAGAGACCTACTTCCTCCAACAGGATTCCACCTCCCAGGAGCCCATCCAGCCATCAGTGGACTAATGCACTGATGAGGTTGAGACCAGGGAAAGGACAGATAGTCAGTGTAGACAATAGATGAGTGGGTCAGCAAGATGGGGGCTAATTCAAAAGGAAATAAAATGCCAACACCTCCAGAGCTCTTTCCCCTCCTTGCAACCTGCTACCAAGATTTCCTCCACCTCCAGGGACTTGCTCCTCCCAATGCAAGAAGTTGTTAATGAGCACTCCCTGGGTGGTCCTTTCCTGTCTTTTGGTCACAGAGGCCAGATAAGAGGAGGAGGGGGCATGAGAGGAAAGGAAACCTAAAAGGGGCAGAACACCCAGACCCTCAGGCACCAGCTCTGGCTCCCTCCTCTCTGGAGGGGTCTTTTTTCTCTCCTGTTTCTTAAA
Organism: Glaucomys volans; assembly: GCA_020662805.1. Lineage (NCBI taxonomy): Eukaryota > Metazoa > Chordata > Mammalia > Rodentia > Sciuridae > Glaucomys > Glaucomys volans. Next base: position 24,091 of record JAJEJO010000871.1, read on the forward strand.
TAAAATTTATTTTCTGTGCTTGCCTCAGTATTTCTTGGGTGTTTGATCTTCAACATCTGGGAACACGGGCCTGACCCTGATTTTCAGGTGTCAAGGTCCAGCCCTTATGCTCTGATCACCTCCCAAAGCTCCACCTCTGAGCACATGGGTCTCTGGGGAATTCCCTTTGCAACACTTCTCTTGCTCTGTGATTCTTAGAAGAATAAATACCAACCTAATTTGTTATTTCTACACAAATCTGAGACTATTGCTACAGATAATTTTGGTTTGGAGAACACTAACTTGGTAAAGTGACTTTCCCCTAAACTTTACATTTAACTAAGTTGAACTTTTAAAGTACAATTTAGAATCCATAGCATATGGTGACAATAATCAGAGATCTGCATGGGTTAGCAAAAATCAAAGATAGCATTAAATCTCTTATACATTTATGAAATGGTGCTAATGGTCAGAGATAGACTTAGTAAAAACAAACAGATATAAGACAGGTCTTCAAGTGACAGTGTGGCCCTTCTATGTCAGATACCATGTATAAAAGAGAGCACTTTTTGGTTATCTTGCTGGTCTGGTGAACTTATATAGACTTTCATTTTACAAAAGTTTACATGGCCCTTGGACAAATATTGTTCTCAGATGCATGCAGCAGAGTGCAGGAGGGGGGGAGCAGCAGAGCAGCAGCCCAGGGGTGCTGGAGCATGGCCTGTGGTCACACAGAGGCCACCATGCTGGCACAGGCCTAAGACCCTGCAGACCCATACCAAGGTGAGCCAAGGCACACTGACCAGTGAGGACACCAATGCAGGAACACACTCCATTCACTGTTGCAGCTCTGGAACTCCTAAGCATGCATGGTCCACTGACTGCAAACTCCAGCTTCCTGAGGAGCAGCAGGAAAATGGAAGTAGGGCAACCGGAATGGGATTGCAGGGCTACTCAACAGCATTTAGCACTTTTCAAAAACCTCATTAGCATCATTTTGAACCAATAGCATTATCGTCTTCCGAATGTTGATGAGCACAAGTATGGAACAGTAGCATTGATCCAAGTGCTAGATAAACCCCTAGTTGAGCACACTCAGATGGGAGCCCCACTTGGGTCCCCTCTTGCCCCACAGGACTTCTGTACCTTTTCATCAATAAATCCTCTCTTAGACTCACTCATCTGGTCTGTGGATTTCATTCTTTGAAATCTCAAGAGAGGAACCCAGAAAGAAGAAATGGATGGTGAGCTGCTGGGGTCTGCTGCAACATTGGAGGGCATGGCCTGTCACTAAGAGCTGTGACACTTCTCAGCTGCAGAGGTCTGCAGCTTGTGCAGATGACACCTGTCAGCAGAAGCAGGGAAACTGGTTTCACTGTTACTAAAAAGGAAGGCAGTTTTAAAATGAGATTTTCCTTGTAACTGAAGGTAAAGAAATGAAGTAAATAATACATATTTCTTTCGAGACAGGGTTGTTGTCACTATGTTGTCCAGGTTGGCCTGAATTCTTGGGCTCAAGCAATTCTCTTTACTCAGCCTCCCAAGAAGCTGGGACGATGGGTAAGGGCACCCTAATGCTTGACTTGCAAATATTATTTAAAATTACAAATTATGAACCCAGTTTTGATTTCTTGCACAAGCTTCACATGTTAGAGTAGATTTGAGATTAAAAATCAAAATACATACATATATATAGATGATTTTTGCATGTAGTATTGTGTGTTAAGCTAAACAAAAGTAGAAGGAAAGGACGTTGTCACTCTGAACAGGACAAGCAGAGTAAAGCTCTTTTAAATGTGAATCTGACAAATTGAAAGACAACTGCTACAGTTTTATTTCTTCTATGCTTATAGAGAAAAAACTTGCATGTTTGTCCATAATGCTAATATAATAGTCTAAAAAGAAAACTTGCACATCACTGGTTGTAGAGGGATGGATAAGACCTTGTTATATGTACTACATTGGAAAAACTGTTATTGCATCATATAATAGTTCACTGAGTCAATTTATTTATTTATTATTTTCTTCTGTTTTACTTCTTTCAATTACTTTTTATTTAGGGCTCTAATGAACTTCTTTTTTAATTATTTTTTATTCACACAGTTCATATAATCTTACATATACATAGAGTAATGCTGTCTGTCTCAGTCTACTCTTTTTCCTTACCCCATCCCCTCCCATCCATTTTCCTCCACACCATCCATACTTCCTCCATTCTTTCCTATCCCTCCCATAACTCCCCCCCCCCCATTATGTATCAGCATCCACTGATCAGAGAAAACATTTGACCTTTGGTTTTTTTGGGCTTGGCTTATTTCACTTATCATGATATTCTCCAACTCCACCCATTTACCAGCAAATGCCATAGTTTTATTCTTTTTTGTAGCTGAGTAATATTCCATTTTGTATATATACCACAGTTTCTTTATCCATTCTTCAATTGAAGGGCATCTAGGTTAGTTGCACAATCTAGCTACTGTGAATTGAGCAGCTATGAACATAGATGTGGCTGTATCCCTATACTTTGCTGATTTTAAGACCTTTGGGTATAAACTGAGGAGTGGGATAGCTGGGTCAAATGGTGGGTCCATTCCAAGAGTTTAAGGAATCTCCATACTGCTTTCCAGAGTGGCTGCACCAATTTGCAAGTCCACCAGCAATGTACAAGTGTGCCTTTTTCCCCACATCCATGCCAATACTTGTTATTACTTGTATTCCTGATAATAGTCATTCTAATTGGAGTTAGATGAAATCTTAGGGTAGTTTTAATTTGCATATCTCTAATTACTAGAGATGATGAGCTCCTTTTCATATATTTGTTAATAGGCTGTATATCCTCTTCTGTGAAGTGTCTGCCCAGTTCCTTAGTCCATTTATTGATTGGGCTCTTTGCATTTTTGGTGTAAAGTTTTGTAAGTTCTTTGTAAATTTTGGAGATCAGTGCTCTGTCTGAAGTGTGTGTGGAAAAGATTTTATCCCACTCTGTAAGCTCTCTTTTCACATTCTTGATTGTTTCTTTTCCTGAGAAAAAGCTTTTTAGTTTGAATCCATCCCATTTATTGATTCTTCTTTTTATTGCTTGTGCTCTGGTGGTCATGTTGAGAAAGTCTGGTCCTAAGCCAATACGAAGAAGATTCGGGCCTACTATTTCTTCTATTTGACGCAGAGTCTCAGGTCTAATTCCTAGATCCTTGATCCATTTTGAGTCAAGTTTTGTACAGGGTGAGAGATAGGGGTTTAATTTCACTTTATTGCATATGGATTTCCAGTTTTGCCAACACCATTTGTTGAAAAGGCTATCTTTTCTCCACTGTATGTTTTAGGCACCTTTGTCTAGTATGAGATAACTGTACTTACATGGGTTTGCCTCTGTGTCTTCTATTCTGTACTGTTGGTCTGTCTATTTTGGTGCCAGTACCATGCTGTTTTTATAACTATTGCTCTATAGTAGAGTTTAAGGTCTGATATTGTGATACCTCCTGTGTCATTCTTCCTGCCCAGGATTGTTTTGGCTATTCTGGGTCTTTTTTTCTTCCATATGAATTTTATGATTGCTTCTTCTTTTTCTGTGAGGAATGTCATAGGAATTTTTATTGGAATTGTGTTAAATTTGTACAGCATCTTTGGAAGTATGGCCATTTTGATTATATTGATTCTGCCTATTCAAGAACATGGAAGATCTTTCCATCTTCTAAGGTCTTCCTCAATTTCTTTCTTTAATGTTTTGTAGTTTTCATTGTAGAGGTTTTTCACCACTTTTGTTAGATTGATTCCCAAATATTTTATTTTATTGAGGCTATTGTGAACAGAGTTGTTTTCCTCAATTCATTTTCAGATGATTCATCACTCATGTAGATAAATGCATTTGATTTATGTGTGTTCATTTTATATCCTGCTATTTTGCTAAATTCATTAATTAGGTCTAAAAGTTTCCTGGTGGAGTTCTTTGGATCCTCTAAATATAGGATCATGTCATCAGCAAATCGTGACAGCTTGAGTTCTTCTTTTCCTATTCGTATACCTTTAATTTCTGTGGTCTGTCTAATTGCTCTGGCTAGCATTTCCAGCACAATGTTGAATAGAAGTGGTGACAGTGGGCATCCCTGTCTTGTTCCAGTTTTTAAAGGGAATGCTTTCAGTTTTTCTCCATTTAGAATAATGTTGGCAGTGGGTTTAGCATAAATAGCCTTTACAATGTTCAGGTATGTTCCTACCATCCCTATTTTTTCTAGTGTTTTGAGCATGAAGTGGTGTTGTATTTTGTCAAATGCTTTCTCAGCATCTATCAAAATAATCATGTGATTCTTAACCTTAAGTCCATTGATGTGATGAATTACATTTATTGATTTCTGGATGTTGAACCAACCTTGCATTCCTGGGATAAATCCCACTTGATCGGGGTGCACTATCTTCTTAATATGTTTTTGGAAGCGATTTGCCAGAATATTGTTGAAGATTTTAGCATATATATTCATCAGAGATATTGGCCTAAATTTTTCTTTTCTATATGTGTCTTTGTCTGGTTTTGGTATCAGAGTGATACTAGCTTCATAGAATGAATTTGGAAGGGTTGCCTCCTTTTCTATTTCATGAAATACTTTCAGGACTATTGGTATAAGTTCTTCTTTGAAGGTCTTGTAGAACTCAGCTGAGAATCCATCTGGTCCCGGGTTTTTCTTGGTTGGTAGGCTTTTGATGGCTCCTTCTATTTCATTGCTTGAAATTGATCTGCTTAAATTGTGTATGTCCTCCTGGTTCAGTTTGGGAGGATCACATGTCTCTAGAAAGTTCTCAATGTCTTCAAGATTTTATTTTTTATTGGAGTATAGGTTTTCAACGTAGCTTCTAATTATGTTTTGTATTTCCATGGTGTCTGTTGTGATATTTCCTTTATCATCATGAATTTTAGTAATTTGAGTTTTCTCTCTCCTTTGTTAGTGTGGCTAAGGGTTTATCTATTTTGTTTACTTTTTCAAAGAACCAACTTTTTGTTTTGTCAATTTTTTGAATTGTTTCTTTTGTTTCAATTTCATTGATTTCAGCTCTGATTTTAATTATTTCCTGTCTTCTACTACTTTTGGTGTTCTTCTGTTCTTCTTTTTCTAGGGCTTTGAGATGTAAGGTTAGGTAATTGAGTCATTGACTTTTTATTCTTTTTTTGAATGCACTCAATGCAATGAATTTTCCTCTTAGTACTGCTTTCATAGTGTCCCAGAGATTTTGATGTGTTGTATCCTCATTCTCATTTACCTCTAAGAATTTTTTTTTCTCCTCCCTGATGTTTTCTGTTATCCATGCTTCATTCAATAGCACATTATTTAGTTTCCAGGTGTTGGAGTAGTTTCTGTTTTTTCTTTTGTCATTGATTTCTAATTTCATTCCATTATGATCTGATAGAATACAAGGGAATATCTCTACTTTTTTGCATTTACTAAGGGCTGCTTTGTGGCATAACATAAGGTCTATTTTAGAGAAGGAGCCATGTGCTGCTGAGAAGAAAGTGTATTCACTCATTGATGGATGGAATATTCTATATATGTCTGTTAAGTCTAAGTTATTCATTGTGTTCTTGAGTTCTGTGGTTTCTTTGTTTAGTTTTTGTTTGGTAGATCTGTCCAGTGGTGACAGTGGTGTGTTAAAGTCACCCAGAATTATTGTGTTGTGGTCTATTTGATTCCTATAATTGAGAAGGATTTGTTTGATATACATGGATGGGCCATTGTTTGGGGCATAAATATTTATGATCAATATGTCTTCTTGATTTATGGTTCCCTTAACCAGTATGTAATGTACTTCTTTATCCCTTCTAACTTTGGCTTGAAGGATGGAAACCCCTGTTTTTTTTTTTTTTTTTTTTTTTTTTTTTTTGAAGACTGTGTGCATGGTAGGTTTTTTCCTATCCTTTCACCTTCAGTCTGTGGATGTCCTCCCTTTGATGACTTACATTGTTGTTGTTTCTTCCTCATGGAATATCTTGCTGAGAATGTTCTGTAGTGCAGGTTTTCTATGTGTAAGTTCTTTTAACTTTTGTTTGTCATGGAAAGATTTTATTTTGTCTTTAAATCTGAAGGTTACCTTTGCTGGATATAGGATTCTTGGTTGGCAGTCATGTTCTTTCAGAGCTTGAAATATATTGTTCCAGGCCCTTCTAGCTTTTAGGGTCTGGGCTGAGAAATCAGCTGATATTCATATTGGCTTCCCCCTATATGTAATCTGTTTCTTTTCTCTCACAGCCTTTAAAATCCTATCTTTATTTTGTACATTAGGCATTTTCATTATAATGTGCCTTGGTGTGGATCTGTTGTAATTTTGTGCATTTGGTGTTCTGTAAGCCTCCTGCAGTTGAGTTTCCATTTCGTTCTGCAGGTTTGGGAAATTTTCTGATATTATTTCATCGAATAGGTTGTTCAGTCCTTTGGTTTGTATCTCTGTGCCTTCCTTGATCCTGATAATTCTTAAATTTGGTCTTTTCATGATATCCCATAGTTCTTGGAGGTTCCGTTCATGATTTCTTCCATTCGTCTTCTCTGTTTGGGCAACTTTATTTTCAAGATTCAATATTTTGTCTTCATTGTCTGAGGTTCTGTCTTCTAAGTGGTCTAGTCTGTTGGTCATGCTGTCCATTGAGTTTTTAATTTGGTTTATTGTTGTTGTAACAGTTTAGTTTGGGTCTAGGCCTATTGTCACTGTTTGACTAGGCCTCAACCTGTGGGTCTTTGTCCCTTCTGGAGGGGGTAAGGCCGACCAGGTAACCAACGCCCTCGGGAGAGCAAGTTCCAGACCAGTCTCAAATTTATTCAAAGAATTACAGCACTCTTATAGACAAGGGGAGTCCGAGAACAAAGAACCAGTGGTGTGACATGATAGTCTGTGAAGATGGCCCAATGAGGAGTCACACAGTTCACCAAAAGGCGGAGAGAAAGGTGAGGAGAGCGAAGCTCACCTGGGGCATATGTCCGCAGGCAGGTCAGACCACTCGCGAGTGTTCTCCAGCGAGCAGGTAGGAATCCCGTGTTTTCAGTAAAGGATTATGCCCTTCCGCAGCCTTTGGAGGATATGCCTTGGTGGCTTCTTTCTACATCCCCACATTTCCCCCTTTTCTTTTTTAAACTGTGCGCTTGTCATTGGATGGCTCAGTGACAGCAACACTGGCTTCACAATAGGTGAGGTGGACTCCAGCAGGGAAAAAACAATCTTAAGGTCTTTGGCAACTTAACAATATATGAGGTTGCAGTAGTACAGCAATATATGAGGTAAACTTCATTAATACAATCTTAAAATTTCAGTAGTATAACAATACAGTGACTTCATTAGCAAAGTGATAATAATTCAATAGTTATATAATATATATGTAATGTGAATTTCATTAGTAAAGTGATAAAAATTCAGCAGTAATAATAGCACACTTTAAAAGAAATAAAGTCCCAGCTCCTGGATTCGCATCTGGAGCCATGGTTGCTGCTTGGTCCGCAAAGTTCTTGATGTCTCCCCAGATGATGTTTTGCACACGACGGTGGCGTCTTGTCCTCGGAGGACGATGTGGTCCACCTCCTTGAGGGTGCTGGTCATTCAGCGACAAATTCTCCATCTGATGAGTCGGGGGTCTGGACATAAGGACAAACGTTCCTGGCCGGTACCCACAGAGGCTTTTCTGCAGCTTCTAGAAAGACACCGGCAAATCCTCTGCCCTGGGTTAGCAATGGGTGTGGACCATGCCATGTGTTAGTTAGTGGGTCCCTCCACTGAACTAATGGCAGTGGAGTTGGGGTGGTATTAGAGCACCCCAGTGCTTATGAATAGGAGAGAGACCTTTATCATCAAAGGTGAGAAAATTTAGTGTAAAAAGCGCTTGAACAGTCAAATTTAAAGGAGAAGGCAGGGGTGTATCCCCCCTTCTTTTTTAAACTGAAGCTTAAGTATTCCATTAGCTCGTTCAATAATTCCTTGACCTTGAGGGTTATAGGGTATACCTGTGACATGTTCAATACTGAAACTCTTTAAAAAAATTTTAAAAGTAGAGGCAGCATAGCAAGGTCCGTTGTCTGTTTTAATGGACCAAGGCACTCCAAGAATGAGAAAAGCATGTTTTAAGAAATTAATAGCATGTTTCGCTTTTTCTCCCGACATTGGCAAGGCAAATATGGCTTTTGAGTATGTATCAATGGCCACATGCACGTATTTTAATTTGCCAACGGGAGCATAATGAGTAACATCCATTTGCCAGAGTTTATTAGGAGTAAGTCCACGTGGCAGTGTACCTTGGGGCTGCAATGGACCCAAGGGAAGTAAAGGACTACATTTCTGGCATGCCTTTACTAGGTGCTTGCAGGATGCAAGTGTTAGGTCAGATAATAATCTATGTATGGCAGTTCCAGAGAGATGAAACTTGGCATGCAGCTCCTTGGCCTGTTGCAAGGGAGATAAGTTAACAGTCATTATGTACTTATCTACTTCTTCATTTCCTTGCGCCAGCATGCCTGGTAACTGAGAATGAGATCGAAGGTGTTGAATATACCAAGGGTGTTTTCTATTTTCCAGTAACAATTGTAGTTGCAAGATATGCTTATCCAAGAGTGTGTCTTGAGGCCTGAATAAGGCAAAAGGTAATTGCCTAGCAAGTTGTACCACATACTTACTGTCTGGAAATATATTTAAAGAAGATTCTTGATTTTGTAGTAACATTTCAATGAGAGCTCAAAGTTCTCCTAATTGAACTGAGCCTCCCTGAAGACCTCTTTTCCTTTGAGGATTTGATCCTTTAATGATAAATCCCCAAGTAGTCTTATTGGCATCTGTAAAAGCTAGATCAGCCTTAGGTACTGCTTGATTCTTTGGAAAGGCTTGTCCATTGACAGATAAAGGAAAATTAAAAAGCATTTTAAATATTTGAGTTTTTGGGTAATGATTACTTAACTGTCCTGGGAAGCCTGCTATTAAAGCATAATATAAAGAGTTGTTTAGTTCCATGCCTTCTAATTGATCTTTAGTAAAGGGCATGACAATGAGGTCAGGTTCTGTGGCATATAAATGGATACATAATTTGCGTGCTTTTATGGCTAGAGATAGGATTGCATTGCAGATTGGAGTTATTTTCTGGGTGGCACTCCAGGACAAGTGTACCCAGAAGAGAGGTTGGGCTTCCTGTGCCAACATGCCTACTGGTGCTCCTTTAGTAGGAATAATGTAGGCTTCTATAGGCACTTCTTCTTTAAACCTGTTTACTTCTAATTGTTGCACTTCTTTTGTGATTAGGTTTAGCACTGATCTTGCTT
>JAJEJO010000872.1:0-92747 GCA_020662805.1 Glaucomys volans
GGTGCAGGAGCATTTGATTGTATGTCATTCTGGCAACCTCACTCAAGCAGCTCTGGGCAAATTCAGATGCAGGAGTTTTCTCAATGAGTCCAGTTTCTCAGTCTGGTTTCATTGATGCAGTATTCTTCCTCTAGGAATAGGCATGTTTCTCCTTTGTTCACTGTCAGAAGATCTAGTGTTCAGCGGTTCTGTAAGGAAACTTGGGTAACAGATGTTATTTGTCTCTGTAGGGATACCAGGGTTTGAACAAGCCAGATTATTTCAACTTCACTATATAGAATGAATTGAGGAACTAAAGAGGAGGGCACGCAGAAAGCAAAGGGCATATTGGGATCTAATTTTTGTCAGAGTACCATTACATCAGAAGAAGAATCCTGGAGGAGCAAATGTGGGAGAAGAGACCTGTTGGTTGGGTTGCAAGGTGCTGAGTTAGAGAAAGTGAGTAGTAATACGCTTGGGAAAAAGTTATAGGGTGGCTCCCAGAAGTTGGAGAACATCTCTGCCTAGGAGGGGGACTAGACAGTAAGGAATAACCAGGAAAGAGTGTGTGAAAGGATGTGCCCCTCAAGGGCACAGGCTAACTTAGCTGTTCTGTTTGGTAAGGAGGGTTTTCATCAATTCCCATAACCGAAACCTGGGAAGGAAATAAAGGCCCAGAGTGGGCAGGCAAAACAGAATAGGTACCTCCTGTGTCCCTGTGGTTGCCCTGGGTTCAGCGATCCTCGAGTTCAGGCTTCTTCAGTCTTCTTTGAATCCCAGCAGTTGAAGTAAAGGCACCATCTGCCTGGTCACACCCCTGCGTAGAGGCGCTAGGGAGGGGCCAGCCATAGGGTAGTCAGTTTTCCAGTGTGTCCTGCTTGTTTGCTTGTGGAGACGACTTGGTTGGGGTCATAGCTTGACCCTGGCAGAGAGGACAGCTGGTCCTCCTTTGGAGTTCTTGCTGGAACTGCGGGCCACAGATTAACTACCAGGGACTGGACTGGAGTGTTACCTTTTTCTGTAAATAAGCTTGTCTCTCGGGCATTGTACTTTAAAGGCCATTTTTACCAGATTTCGGATAGGGGTTGGTGGACTTCTGTAAGGCAGTTCTGAATTTTGGGTAACTTCCCTCACTTAATATAAGTAAAGGAGTCAGTTAGAGAAAGATGAAAGTGAGGAATTAAGAAAGCATATTTGGAATTAGGCAGTGGTGATTTTGTACTTGCACTGCATAAGTGGCTTTGCAGCTTCCATCAGGGTTCAGCAGAAAGCGGCTTCCACAGGTGAACATACGACTTCCAGCACCTGTGGACACGAATAAGCAAAGGCCAAAGAGACAGGGGAAGAGTAGCAGTTCGCAGGAGAGTGTTTGGAAGTCAGGCCCTGTGGGCGGGGTTTGGCGGGGGGAACAGAGAAGCGGTGGCTCTATCGTGGCACCTTTGCGGAGCCGGCGAGCGAAACGGAGGGAAAGTGCTTTTCCGCAGCGCTGGTTTCGCGGGCTATGCTGGCGGAGGGGTGAAATAGCCAACTCCGTGTTTGGCGGAGTCCCGTGCAGGTCGCAGAGGGGGTGGAGAGATGGAGCTGAGCGGGAGGAGGCATGGAACACAGAGGCAGCGGCAGGAGGAAGCGACAGAGGGAAGAGGCGGGTGCACAGTTGACAGACACGCAGTCTCAGCCAATGCCGGCGCGGAAGCCGAGAGGCGGGATTAGAGGGCATTTCCGGTGTGTCCGAAAAACACATGGAGGAAAAGAAAGCGGGCAATTTAAGTAGGGAAGCGGACAGAAAAAGGAGAGGCGAGGGCGGAACACAGATTTCAATAAAATCAAGGCTCCACGTGTCTGCTTAGTGAAATTACAGTAGCGGGACCAAAAAGTTAGGATTCAGGGTAGTCCCAGTATTTCCCATGGCCTTTCAGACTGTTCCCTGGGGTGAACCGGAGTGGAAGAAAGGCGTCCCTCTTTTCCGCTCGTGAACACCAAGGTACGGTTAGATGGGCCAGGAGATAAAACGTCTTTCATCCCCTGGGGGTCTAAAAACGGAATAAACGGGGGGCTCAGAGGGGCGAGACGTCTCTCACGACCTACCGAAGCCCAAAACGGAACGGGCAGGGCGTCTGTGGCGCGCGCTACGGACAGAGACCCTGAGGTGCGGGGAATGCTGAAATGGCCACGGGAAAAGGAAAAAAAAAGGAAAGGGACTTACCCTACTTCTCTTGGGCTGGATTAAGAGGAATGAAGCAGCACAGCAATCTCTGCCGGGATCTCTGGTCCTTCTGGAGAAGGGGATGGACCCGACCCCGAGTGGGGGGAAGGTCCCCGGACACTCGGTCCCGGGTTTCGGGCACCAAATGTAAAACTCAAGAAAGGGTGATGGGAGGACCCGGCAGGTAGAGCTCCCAAAGGCGGAGGCGGGCGAAAAGAATGCGCTCGCCAGAGTCAGACAATAGTGGTAGCTTGATTTTATTGGAATGTGTGTCCCGGGCGAAATCTCTAGCCCCCCGGGGGTGAAAGTCGGGGTGGGAGAGCCAGGAGAAATCGCACGTGGCTTTGGCTGCTCAGGGTTTTTATACAGGGGTTCTGCCCAGGAAAAGGTGGACCCAAGGTGGACGTCAGGGTCAGCAGGTGTGCCTCATTGGTCACTTCTGGCACAGTGTGTTGCTAGGTGACCATGCTCCCTCCCCCTGCAGCCGCCCAATTAGACCTAACAGTTATATTTATAAAGTTGATGTGAAAGAGAAAAAGGTTCTGGAACCCAGCAGCAGCACTCTAGACCAAAGATGGTTCAACACCACCCAACTGTCCACAAGCACAGGTTATATTTATAGCCTGAGAAAAGGAAGTGACATTCTCAAACAATCTGATTGGCTACAGTCCGCATTTGCCTTATGTGGACATAATTCTGACTTATTTTGTTTACCATATAGTCTCTAGTTCTAATCATTTTCCTGCAAATGCCATTATTTCATTTTTCTTTATGACTGAATAAAACTCCCATTGTGTATATTCACCACATTTTCTTTATCCATTCACCCACTGATGGACACCTAGGCTGGTTGGTCCTCGAAAGACTAAGCATGGAACCACCATATGACACAGCTATATCACTCCTTGGAATTTATCCTAAAAAATTAATGTCATCATACTATAGGGAAACAAGAAAACTCATGTTTATAGCAGCACAAATTCACAATAGCTATTCCTAGTCTTTTGAGGAATCTCTATAATAATTTCCATAAAGATTGTACCAATTTACAATTCCTCCAACAGTGCAAAAGTGATCCTTTTTCTTCATGTCCTTTTCAGCATTTATTATTGTTTGTATTTTTGATCAGTAAAGAGTCTAGGCTATTTCTATTTCTCAAACTTAGCAAGTGAATATTATCCTTAAAATCACCCTAAAATTTAAGACAGCAGCTAGGACTCCAGTTCTTCTGTGTACATTCTATGCATCAAGAACTTTTAATCAAATTGGAGATTTCTTTCTAAGGGTGAAGGAGAGAATTCCTAATGTACAGGGATCTAGAAATATTTGCCACATGTATTTGTCATCTTGGTGTCTCCATGATAAAATACCTTTAAAAATCAACTTAGGTGAGGAAAGATTTATTTTGACTCATGGTTTCAGTCTATGCTCAATGGCTCTATTGCTATGTGTCTGCAGTGAGGCAGAACAATATGGTGGAAGGGCATGGCAGAGGAAAGCTGCGCACCTCATTGCAGCCAGAAAATAGATCAAGTGATAGAAGAAAGGGCCAGGTGCAAGATATACTCCCCAAGGGGCATACACACAAGGATGCATTCCTTCAATAGATTGCATCTCCTGCAGTTTCTACCACCTCCCAATAGTCTATTCAGATTATGAATTCATCTGAGGATTAAGCCACTAATGTCTTTAGGGCCCCTGGGACTCAATCACTTCCCAGAACATTGCTGGCACTGGGACCAAGCCTTCAATATATAAGCCTTTAGGGGACATTCCAGATCCAAATCATGACACACTCATGACTTCCCTTTTGTAGGTTTGGTGGGATAATTAAACAGGATGATGCATGTATGGTGTCAAGTATCATGCCTGGGACATAGGAATAGAACATATAAATGCTACCTAATATTGCATATATATATATATCATATACGTAATATATATTATATTATATAAAATATATGTATATAGTATATATATGATATATACATATATCATATATATATATATAGAATACACTCCTTAACCTCTGATTTAGTCTATGACCTTCAACATCCTGATGCTGTAAGCATATTGAAGGGAGGTGGGAGGGGTGAGAACCCAGATCTCTCTGAAAAAATATTTTACTATGCATGAAATGCTGATTTCTCCCTTCTCCCTTTATTTCCTAAAATTCTGAAGCACCTACTTTTCATTTGCTGGGAGACTTAATGTTATATTGAGCTACTGTTACTGTGTCTTAAGAAAGTGATAATCTATCAGTGCTAAACAGACATATTCAATGGGTTAAGATGTAAAAAAGGAACAACCACTGTTGACTGGATGGACTAGTTAAGGATTCAGGAAACTGGAGGCATCTAAATTACCTTTATTAGTGTATGGGATGTTGAGAAGTAATAAAAAATCAAGTGGCAGTCCTGACGAAAGGAGACCATGTGCACCAGCACAGACCTGAGACAGTAAAATGGTCTTTTTCAGTCTTAGACCAGAAGTCAAGTCTGACTCTCCCTTGACTTTACTATGAAATTCCCTCTGTTTTGGAGAATTCCACCAGGCTGTCAATGCTGCATATGTTGGAAGGCTGGTTGCTAAAGCTGTGAGAGCATGGTCCCAAGCCACATCCCAGAAAGAAGCAAAATGCAATAGTAAATGGGGAACAGGTTTAGGATTAGTCCACAACCTGCAGAAGGACAAAGGTGGAGGTGAATGGTTTCATTGTTTCTTAGGTCGTCTTTAGAGACCAGAAGTTGTGTTGAAATTTATGTTCTCATTCATTAGCAAGATAACCTTAAAAAATAAAAAAAATCTTGAAAGCAATGGTAAGAATTTTGGAATTTATTGTCAATAGAATCCTAGATTCTTTTGGGCAAATGGGGAGCATGATTTGATTTATATTTTAAAGGAATCATTCTGGAAATTGTGTTGAAAATACACTTGGTCAGGGGGAGCATAACCAAGTTAGAAGAAGAGTCCTTTTAAATAGGTACTGTGAAATTCAGCCAGGAAACCAAGGCATCTTTAGCCAGGTGATGGTAGTTTGATCTGAAGCAGTCTGATTTTGGATATATACTGCATGCAGTTTGAAGCTAGATTGAGGGTTATAAAGGTACAAAAAGGGAAAGAAGGACAAAGAGCAGTCAAAGGTTCAGTTTAACAGAGCAACTAGAGGAATGTGATGGGTAGCAATCAGAAACATTTTAGTATTTTGGTGGCTAAAATAGCAGCCAGCTGCTAATGTATTTTATAATTCTTCATAATTACAACAGTATTTATGGACATTTTTACAGTATTTTGTCCCCTAAGCAATCCTGAGATAGGCTGTGTGTAATTGTCATCTCTGTTTTACAGAAAATAGAACTATGGCTCACAGAAATTAAATTATTTGGCCTAAGAAACCACAGCTAGTTGGTATGGGATGTGAATTTTAACTCAGGTCAGTCAGACTCCAATTCACAGTCTGTTTGCCTTTTGATTTGCTGTTGATATAATATTTGCTAGACTAAAAGTACATCTGCTGCCACACTATTTTCTCATGCTCCAACCTATGTAAGTGAAACAGCTGTCCTTTAATCCTGTTCTGTGGACATGCAAACATAAGGGTAAGGGCAAGAATATTGTTAAACTGCATGACTGCTTCTCTAAGAGAGTGACACACTTGTCCCTGTACACTTGTGACCTGACAGGGGGCTTTGTGGCAGCTTTTTATGCAAGTACTGTGTTATAACAGAGTTCAATTGAAAGGGAGAAGAAATGGTATATCATAGATGTAGCACTTGTAATGGAACCAGAAGTTAAGAAGATCTAGTTCATTTTAGCATTTCTAACATCTTAGCTGCCATGATCATATTCCTGTTAAATAGCTCATGCAAATGTTTTTTAGAATGGAACTTATTATTGGTAAGATTAATAATAATAATGAACTTGCATTTGGTGTGGATCACAAACATCATCTTGCTTCAGTTGTTAATAATCCCACAAAGGAGGGCTTTTAACTGATGAGAACTGAAGACTGTTAGTAACAAGGACATGTTAAGTAGACATAGTAGTCCTTTGGAAAATCCAGGCTAACTTTCTGTTTCATTCATTTGTCAGTAATTTTGGCTGACATTCATGAACCCTTGTTCTAATTAAAATGATAAAATAACAAGTTAGCTAAAGCCTTCCTACGCTTCCTTCTTTTCCTCTTCTATCTCACTATGCATTTTCTGTGCAGCTACAATTGCCGTCTCAGTCAAGTTTAGATGCATGGTAAGGAGAAATTGTATTTTTTGTTTGCCTGGTTCAGATAGGTTCATGTTCCTTTGAATATTTTATGTGTCCTCTCTGAACAGCAAAGGAATGTAATGGTAAGATTGAGTTAAAAATAAAATAATCATTATGGCCCCCATAGGACAAGAAGGGTATGATCTTGAAAGAGGACTGTTTTCCTCTAGGCATCATACCATGCAGCCTTGCCAAACTTTGGGCAGAATGGATTTTTAGCATATTGTCCACACAGATGGATGATGTTAGCAGTGGCTCCATTCCCTTGGACAGGGCTTCTGTGCCAGAAGTGTGTCAGACTCATCTCTGGAGAATGCTGAGAGAAATGGTGATATATACCATGTCTCACTCCTTTACTGAAAGCATTTCCAAGTTGGCATTTGAATAAGCAGCATAGGATATTCTTTATTTTTAAAAAAAGTGAGAAGTCATTGGGACCATTCTGAATTACTCTGTCCAGGAAAAAGTTGGAAGGGAGAGAAAGAACCAATTCTGGTCCAATCTTCTAAACCATTTGGACCTAGCTGTTGTCCTGATTTTAACCTGAAAGTTGCTCTGTTCTACTCCTCCAGAATTCTGTCCATTTATGACTTTTAAGCCTTCTGTCCTCCTGTTGAACAGAGGATATAGCAAGAGGGTAAACTAGATCTGAATGTCTCTGTGGTTTTCTCTGCCCTTGGAAGCTAATGCAATTATCTATTGAGCAAGCAAAGGATTCAAAACAGACAGAAGCAGCATTCTGGAGCAAAAAAGTCCTGCAATAGAGCTAAGAAAGGGGTTTCATTCTAATTCACATGGACTTTTGCATGGAATGAACTGGCCTTATTGTGTTATATGTCCAGTTGTAAGCACATAGCAGATTTTCAACCCTTCCTTTTCTTTGTCCTGACTTGTTCATGAACTAATTGTGGCATTGAACTGATAAATGAGACTCTCTGAAATTTCATCTTTAATGAAAACAGAAAGAGAAAGAGAGAGAGAGAGATAAGAATGAAACTAACACATATGTAGACACTGTATTGCCAAGCCCTGGACAGGGCTTCCTCAGTTCACCATTTCTTCTTCGGGGTCGCAGTTCTCACTCTCATTGTTTCTCAAGTGGATTACCATTTGTCCTGGCCTGGTATTGCCTCCCTTTTCCCACTGTTTTCACTTCTATCACATTTTAAAAGAAAAAGTCTGGTCATGCCAATCAATTCTATATAACTCCTCACTGGTTCCTTTTCACAGGTCTAAACACCTAGCATAGCATTGAAGCCTTTTTTCTTTTTCTCTTTTTTACTTCTTAGCTATTTTCCTGATGTTTCGTCATGTAAGAATCCTACGCTGCAGTTCCTCCAAACCCCTTGCTGTCTATCACAGATGATTGAATTTCACACTTGTACTTTTATATATGCTACGTCCTCTGCCAAGAATCCTGTGGGTAGTACTCCTTCAGTTCTACCTCCAGTATTCTCCTTTCTAGGAATCTTTCCCCGACAATCCTACCACTGGTTTGGGTACCCCTTAGGTGTTCTAGTGGCCCCTATTCTTCAGGTGATGACTTGTTCCAGGGCAAGACCCCCTGTTTTCTGCTGGATGAAATACTACCATTTTGTCCTGCTGTATGCCAAGTCAACACCAGAACTCATGCTTGCCATTCTTGTCTTAGTGCTCTCTTTTGTCTAGGCATGGAACAAGGCATGGAATTGAAGTGTGGGATGCTCCAAAAGAAAACATCTCATCAAGCATCATGAAATAAGATGGGTTGGAATGACTAATGGATCTGGGAGTCCAAGATAGTTTTGAATCCGAGGTCTTCTGCCAACTAGCTGTATAGCTTTGAGACAGAAAAGTCTCAGGTATTGTTATACCAATGAATTTCTTGCTTACTAGCAATGTTGAGCCCTCAAGTGCCAGAGGGCATCTTGCAGCAAGAGTATTAGTAAAATTGGGTGAGGACTTTGCCTTTGAGCCAGAGTAAGGACTAAGGTTTTTTGTTTTTGTCTTTGTTTTTTTTTGTAATTTTTTGTTTGTTGTTTGAGATGGAGTCTCAATATGTAGCCAAGGATGACCCTGAACTCCCAGCCTCCCAAGTAACTGGTACTATACAGGTGCATGATACTGCCCTCTGCTAGGACTGAGAGATTTATTACTGAGGTTTATCTCATTTGCCACAAAAAGATCCCTTTCTCAGATGTACAACAATTGCTTAGGGGTACCCTTATTGTAAAGTTCACAGATTTTAGGCTAAAACTAACAGTAAGAATATGACAGAGAAGTATTTTTCAATCTTTGCTTAGTGAACCCCTTTCATATTACATAATCTCACAACAGTCCCTCAGGTTTAAACAGATCATAACATTAAGTCCTATTGGTTAAGAAGTAAGTTAAAATTTATTTATTTATTGGGTACTGGGGATTTAACTCAGGAGCACTCGACCACTGAGCCACATCCCCAGTCCTATTTTGTATTTTATTTAGTGACAGGATCTCACTGAGTTGCTTAGTGCCTCACTTTTGCTGAGTCTTGCTTTGAACTCTGGATCCTCCTGTCTCAGTTGCTGGGGTTACAGACCTTCACCACTATGCCTGGGAAAATTTATTTTTCATTGATTTATACTGTGTAATAATTATACATTGTATAATAAGATATTCTCTTAAATTATTTTTAGTAATCAGCATATATATTTTATAGTTATATCCTATTCTAAGAGGATATCCACCCTAATAGAGGTCTCAAATCTAACATGTCCTGATCCTTCCAAGATTTGTTCCGACTGCAGTCTTCCACAATTCAGTTAAGGGAAACTCCCTCCTGGCCAACACCCCTGGAATCATTCTCAGCTCTCCTTTCTTTAAAACTCACATCCAACCCATCAGCAAATCCCCATAATTTTATCACACACACACACACACACACACACACACACTCTTGTGTATAAAGTGACTGCTCTCATGATCTCCAATGCAACCACCAACCTTTCTGCTTTTAATTTTGTCTCTTAACAAATAATTTTAGGGTTTTTAGACTAATTGTTTCAAAATAAATCAGATAATATTTTGCTGCTGCTCAAAACCCTCACAATAAAAGGCATCTTCCTTATAATAGCTCACAGGGCTCTCCGTGAGTTTGAGTCTGGGCTTTCTCTCTGATGTCAGCCCTAGGACTCTACCCCAGATTCATTCTCTGTAATCCCATAAGACTTCTTATTATTCCTGACATTTCTAGACTCACTTCTTCCTCAGGATCTTTATTCTTACTGTTCTTTCCTCTACTTGGGATATCGCCTTTTCCTTCTCTTTCTACTCCTTTCTTTTAACATAAGGATATCATGCTTCTCTGTAACTGGAATTTTCTTTCCCCAGATATTTTCATGACCTTCTTTTGTACCTCCTTCAAGTTATTGCTCACATGTTATCTAAATGTAAAGTATTTCCTGATAAGACTATCTAAAATTACTCTCCCTTTCTGAGTTTTTACCTTTTTTACCTGCTTAAGTTTTTGATAGCATGCATTTTCTGATATATACTGTACTTTGCTTTTCAATTTCTATTTCTTATAGTTTCTACCAACACACTTGTGTTTATACATATACTAAAAAGTAAGGTCCTTGGAGATAATAATTTGTTTATTTTGCTCATTGCTGGACTACAGAACTTAGAAAACTGTGGTGGAAAATAGCAGACACTCATTAAGTATTTATGGTTTGAATGAATTATATATAAAGGCAAATTACCATTGTTTTCTATTCACCAAAAATCTTTATAAAATTTATTATAATTATATTTGAAAGAAAACTGAGTTCAAATAAAAAATAAAATCATACTTGAGACTATTTCATATTTAGATATTGAGCATAATTTAAAGGTAGGTTGAAATGATACTGCATAGTATGGAAAAACAGCTTGCTTCCTTGATCTGATATTAGAAAGTATATTTGAAGTGCAAATATTTTTATAGTATTCATGATTTATTTCCAAATTAAACCAAACATGTTGTTATGCTTTAGATATGAGGAGTTCACCCATAAACTCATGTATGAGACAATGCAAGAATGTTCAGAGATGAAATGATCAGAGCATGAGTTATAACCTGTGAATTAATGCACTGATATGGATTAAGTGGGTCTAACTAGAGACAGGTGATAACTAGTAGCTAGAAAAGGTGGGTCACTGGGGGCCTGACTTGGGGTTTATATTCTGCCCTGGTAAGCCAAGCTCTCTCTGCTTCCTTGTTGCCATGTCCCGAACTGCTTTCCTCCACCATGCCCTTTCATCATGATGTTCTGCCTCACCTTAACCCAGAGCTACCTCTCCAACTGTGAGCCAAGTAAACGTTTCCTCGTCTAATTGTTCTTGTCAGGCCTTTTGGTCACAGTGGCAAAATAGCTCACTAAAACAGGTTTATGTTAATATACTGAAAGTTAGTCAAAAAATTCAATGCTGGGAGCAGTGGCCCATGTGACTGAGGAGGCTAAGGCAGGAGGACCACAAGGTTGAGGCCAGCCAGGTCGACTTAGAGAGACCCTGTCTCAACTGTTGCTCAGTGACTGAGCACTCTTAGGTTTCAAGGATTCAATTACCAGCACAAAAAGAAAGAAAGAAAAGAAAGAAAGCAATCCAATGCCTAATAGTGTTTAGCAGACTGAAATATCATGAAATATCATGAACCCACAAATTTCATTCCAATGAACTGCTTATTTCATATTTTCTTGAAGGGTCTTAGGAAACGTGTATTTAACAAAAATACACGTATTTTCCTTTATTTATTCCCATAATAGCTAAGATAAAGAAGCAACCTATATGTCTATTGATGAATGAAGATGTAAAAAAGAAGTATATGCATATAATAGAATATTGACATTATTATTATATTATTATAATGGAATAAGACAACTAAAAAGAAGGAAATGTCATATTTGACAATATGTAAGAACTTTTAGGGTATCATGCTAAGTGAAATCAACTAGTCACAGGAGGACAAGTGCTGCAATGATTCTACTTACCTGAAGTATCTAAAACAGTCAAATTTGTAAAAGCAGAGAAACCAGGAGTTGCTATGCCGTGGATGTAAGTTTCAGTTTTCCAGATGAACAACTTCTAGAATCTGCTATACGACACTGTGCTCCAGTCAGCAAAACTGACCACAGCAAGCTCACGGTACATTTCCAAGCACTCCGTTCACTTTCTTGTGTCAGTACCTGTTTTGTTCCCTGTGTTCCCCTCATTTTAAGTATCTATCTAGTCAGTTCCTTTTAAAGTGTTGCTTTTCAGAAATTGCTTTGGGAAGCATTGTAAAATGTTGCCCTCACCAACACCTTCTCCCTATGCTAAGATTTTTATCAAGGGGATACTCTGTTTCATAATTTAAAAATTGTGTTTATGTTATTGTGTCAACTGTCTGTACTGATTCAGCAGGTCTTAAAATACTACCACTAACAAGAAATTACTTGCCCAAAGTCATGTGGCTCATAACTAGTTATTTTCTTTCTTTGTTTTTTGATACCATTGAATTTAACATTTTATTTCTAGATTGCCTTAGATTTTATAGGTAGCTGAATCTTTAGGTGGGTTTGTCTTTTTGGAACTTTTAATCTGCTTTACTTTCAGAGTTTTATCTACGAAGTCAAAAATCACATGTAATAGCAGTGTGGTGAAGTGGGCTCATGCCCTGGTTTTCTCAAACAGTTTAGGTGTGAGAAGTTGTCCCAGGTAAAACCATTGATCCAGTAGCACTAACAGTTTTTACTTAGCTCTCAGAAATTCCCCATTTGGGGCAAAAGTTACATCATTGCTCCAGAAATTGTGCACATATGGCATTCTGCCTACACTCCTGATTTAATGGAAATTCTTCTAGTAGTTTGTTATTAGGTTCATAATTGCTATAGATCACCAATGGTATTTTTCAATCTAAAAAGATGTTTTCCTATTATTTTTAGTTGATTTGTTTTATGTTAATTAGGAATTGGTATTAATATTTTTCAAGTGTTCCTATGCCGTTCTTTACACAGATAACAGTTTTCTCCTTACTATGCTAATGGTGTCAACACTACTACTGGATTTTCTACTACTGAATGCTCACAATCCTATTGCAAATTTTGCCTGTTCATGAAGTATTATTAGTTTATTGAATTTAACAATTCAATATTTAAATACTGTATTTGGAATTCTTCAAAAATCTTTGTTGATAATGAGACTAGCCTATCATTTTCTTTCATTTCTATTCTTGTTTGATTTATCTACCAAAATTAAAGTCTCAGGAAAATGCTATCAACAGTTCCGTGTTTTCCCATGTTTATATTTATATCTCATGGTGAAATTTATCTGTAAAATGTTTGGGCTTATGCTTTTTAAAATAAGATGATTTAAAGTGTCCTTCATGGCATTCTACCATTATAAGTGTGAGTTTTCTATTTTTTTTTCTTTCATTTAGGTAATGTATATTTTCCTACAATAGTATTCAGTTCATTTGTATTTTCAAATTTATTAATGTAAAATTTGTAAGTATTTTACATAGCTTTATCTGTGTACCTCCTTTCTCATTACTAATTGTTGTTTGTCGCATTTACTTGATTAGATTTAACTTAAAGTGATAAAATACTTAGAAGTTAAGTATTTATCTATGTATTGGTCTCTCCAATGAAAAACCTTCAGTTTTTGTTTTAATCATTACATAATTACTTTTATTTACTTATTTATTTTGAAAATCCCTTGATTTTAATTTTTGGCTCTAATTTTCAATTACATGCTTGTTTTTTTTTAAATTACTTTTGACTTAATCAACATTAATTGTATTTTTATGGATTATTTCTCAACATCTTCAATTGAATGTTTAATTTTATTTTCAACATTTTTGAACACTTAGGATAAAACTTTTTTGAGTACTTATTGGCTCTTGTACAGTACAAATTTTAATACACATGGCTCTCCCCAACATTCATTTTTAAGTAGGTTGTGATTTCAATTAAGATTTTCTCCTAGATCCAGAAGCTATCTTAGAAGATAAATCTGAAATGAATGTATTTCCTTCGGATTTTTTTTATTTTATTTTAAGATTTCGTACATTTTTGTTAATGAATTTTTGCTTACTGGAATTTGTTAAGATTTCCTCTGTGGCCTAATTTAGGTTGTATGTTTATAGATGTTAAAAGATGGATGAAAAGAATGCTCCTTTTCTGTTAACTCTAAATAGATTTGCTTGACTATTGCCACTTGTGTTACTTGATTTATGTAAACTTTATTTGATGTTGTTCTTTTGACTTCTTGTTGTTTTTGTTACTAAAGTATATTAAAGATTACAATTGTAGAATTTTTTATTCTGTTTCTTTGCTTTATAAAATGTTGAAGCCATTTTTCTTTATAAATATTGAAGCACATATCAGTTCATTACTGTTTTAACTTCTAAGTGTTTTATCACTTTAAGCTATCCCTTTTGAGCCTTTTAATGAGTTTTTTTTTTTTAATGAGTTCTTGCTGAATGTTCGTTTTCCTGTACCTGCCTTTGTTTATCATTCACCTCTCCACAGGGCTAGGGTTAGGGTTAGGGCCTATCAGTCCTGGGTTGGCTGTCATGCTGGTACAGAGAATAGCACACCTTGATGATGTAATTGCATCACTCTTTCTTTTGTGCTTCCTAATCTGATTGATGGCCTTGTTGTCATCACTCAGTTTTCTAGGGTTCCAGATCCCTGCTTTGTTAATGAGGAATGGGGTTTTAGCTCAGCCCCCTGGAATTTCTTAGGAATTCAATTTGGTGCTTTTCAATTTCCATACAACAAAATATTCCCACTGTCTTCTTTGATTTTTGCTTAGGTAGAATTAGTCAGTATATTCCTCTAACGTTGTTGCTGATTTTTTTCCCATTTTATTCAAGCGAATACTTGCCTTCCCAGAGTAAGAACTGTCTGTCTGTATACAGTCAGATTTTTTTCATGCCTCTTTGGAGACTAGGGTGAAGGCACCTGAGCTAGTCATGTGATTTAAGATCTTCAGAGAGATTAAGTATGTGACTGAGTGCCACAACACATATGCGAGTAAAGGGCTAAAATTCATCTTGAACATGCAGGAGTAGAAATGTATTGGTATGGAATATGCTATCCATGTGTCTGGAATTTTGCTCATATTAGGATATTAGTAAAAATCTGAAAACAGTTATCATAATTCGCTTCTGCTCTAGTAGCCTGTGGTTGCCCTTGGAAGACACTTCCCTGGCTAGTCAACATCTACTAATGCTGTCTCTCATATGTAGCTTTTTCTGAGGCTATTGGAGTTAAGGGAACCATTTAACACTTTTAATCAAAAACTATTACATAAAATAAAATAAAAAGTAAAAGAAAACTTTCAGCTTGAACCAAGAAAATGAAGTAAATGTGCTAGTACAAGTCTGAGAAATCAGAAAATGAGAGGGAAATGAATAATAAAATTGAACGAGATTTCCCAGATTTCAGTAAAGTGACTCCTGAAGATGATACTAAACTATCTGAATCCACATTTTCTGCTTCAAAAGTCTTATGAGATCCTCATGGAAATGACACTATATTTTGAACTTTGAATAAAAAGTGTCTACACATTATAATTTTATATTAGAGCATTTCTAAAATGTGTTCCATGAAACTGCTCAGAGGATACAGCTTCATGAAAAGAAAGGAAGAAAGAAAGAAAGAAAGAAAGAAAGAACAAGAAATAAAGAAAATAGCATATTTAAGTATTGGGGACTAGTAAGTTCTAAGGTGAAGAAAGTAATGTATTTGGAGTTTTTGTGCTTTCCAAACTTAAAACTGCAGCAGTTTTCCAAGTTGTGGTGGCACATGTTTGTAATCCCAGTGACCCGGGAAGTTGAGGCACAAGGATCACAAGTTCAAGTCCAGTCTGGTCAATTTAGCAAGATCCTGTCTCAAAATAAAAAATAAAAAGAGCTGGGGATGTAGCTTCTTGATGAAATAGGCCTGGGTTCAATCCCCAGTATCAAAAAATAAATAATAATTTTTTTCTGAATTGCCAATTTCTGTATAGAAGATCAGAAAAGCAAATTTAATATGCTATTAAATTTTCATGGATATTTAATTCATTTAATTTATAACACCTGTTCAATTATTGGAATATGATAGTATGTAAAGCTTACTTTTTTAAGTAAATGAGTGAGAATATAAGATACTTATAAATAAGCCAAGTGTATTTGAAATGTATATCATATAACCTGTTTATAGGTTATATATAACTGAAAAAGACATTTGTCCTGGCAAAAATAAATGCCTTTGTCCTGAAATAAAAGCCCATTATAAATATTTTTTGGAAAGTTAAGTTTTCCTGCAATACTATTGGACTAGGATACTAAGAATGGCTGTAGAAGCTAAGTTTAAACATTTTCTTCATGGAGTTTATCCAGTAGCATGACAATTGAAAAATAAACCATGTAAACTGTAGTAACTGATTCTGAATTTCAAAGTATCATGTGATAACCCAAAATCTATGCTTTTGTTTAAGGAGATAGCTTCATAAATATAATTCTTTCTATTTACCCACAAAACTACCTAGTTAGCTACCATTAAAAGTAAATGAGAATGTTCATTTCTAATATTCATCATTAATGGGCAGCATAACTAAAACACTGGCCAAAGCATTCAGCAGAGATTTTAACATGTGAAAAGTATTCTTTCTGTGGTATTCAATATCAATTTAGTAAGATGTCCTCAATAGACACTTCCAAGGTTGCATATGAGTTCGAACCTCAATAGCTTTCCTCTTGAAATATGCTAAGAGTTGGACAAGACTTTGCTCTATCTCCACAAGTTCTATTGAACATAACATATTTTATGTGCCTGCTGAATATTAACTGTATAGTACATGCTATACTGCCATTAATGATCACTTCGATGTATTAAACATTTATCACATATCAGGAATATTGGAAATGAAAGAGACCAGAGGATTTTGTTTCTCACCTCTGCATTTAAAGAAAGAGGAATTGAGCTATGGAGATACCAAGGTAATTTATGTAAGATTAGATGGTAACAATGTAATAGATCCTTGCTTTTAATTCAATGTTATTTTTATTGATTCAGTTGGATTTGAGTGACCTTTCATGTTTCTGTTCTTACAAGACTCTTGATTTTTAGAAGATAATTTTCTTTATTTTTTTTTCATTTTTACAGATATCTCTCCTTTAGCTCAATTTTGTATGAGCATATGCCCGTTGAAATTAGAATAGATTACACTGATGGGCAGAACAAGACAAAGCAGAGTAAATGGCTTTGTTTTTAAAGATCAAACATAATTTGTATAATAATATATAGAGATATGTATGTAGATATATGTATATACGTCATGTATGAATGTAAATAATACAATGTTTGGAAACATAGAGATTTATTTTAAAATTAATTTTGTCTTTCGTTTCCATACATAAATCATCTATACTATATTCTACTTTTAGATCTTCACTGATTTGTGTTCAGATTTGTGTTCAGTAAATTTGTGTTAGAATCAAGGTAAGAAGTAATTTAAACAATAATTTTCTGGGAAAATTATATAGATATGCACATACACACAAATACACATTTACACACAAGCACACATGTAGATGGACCCAAAATTAAGATCTCTCTTTATATATATATATATATGTATATATATATATATATACACATACATATACATGATTCTACTATACACAGATACATAGACATACACACATAATCTATTTTATCTGTGTGATGTTACATCTATCCACTTAGAAAATTATGCAACTATTTCTATAATTTATATACCTAGACATAAAAACAAATTATATGCCCTACATTCCTCTTAAAAATGTATTTTCAAATTTACAACTTAAAAGGTGTTTGTAGATGTCTTTGAAGACAGCATATCTGGTTGATTTGTGGTTGATTTACATTTTAAATTTAATATATTGTCCACTGCCTATTTCATAAACCCCATAATTCAAATGTATGCTATTCAAAATTTTGAATTAATAGCATGACTTTTTTCATCTTAGAAAACACTGTTAGGATAATATTCTAAACGTTTTAGGGGAATAATCTTGAAGTCATACCATAGTTTGTTTTTTAATATTTTTCAAAAAGTAACTGACTTCACAAACACCAACTATATAACATGATTTAAACAACTGAGAAACAGGCAATTGTATTTTAAAATGCTAAAATAAAACACATTTATACAAGTACAAAGCAAAATTGCTGATAAAAATGTTAAACTTTATGAAAAAAATCATTTGCAATTCACATCAAAATAATTTAACATTCTCTATCATTTTAATAGTACAAGCTGCAACAACAGAAAAAAAACAGATACGCGCACACAATTTTAAAACCAAATCAGTTATAAGTGCAGAAAAAGTAGGTACAAGCACTTGTAGCCCACACAAATCTTTTAGGATTGGCACCATCTCTCTAAAACATCTATATTCTATATAGATTTCTAATTACAACACCACCAGCAGCTGCCATTGAATTCTAGAAATACACACAATATACATAGTATATTTGTTCACATTGGGAAGATCAGTGGAATTCAGTCAACTATTTTATACATGCCTCATTGTTCAATAGAGTAGAGAATCTCCCAGGCCTCAAAACTTCTTCAAAGCAAATTCTAATTTATCTTTGCACATTCACTGATCTGTATTTTTTTTTCACAGTATAAAATTGTAAATGGTAACTATAGAGATTCTGACAGCTTGAGGGTTATTAATAAGCTGTTACTAAATGTGAACTCATATAATACCGTTCAAGTCTCCAAAACATGTACATTTTGCTGGGAGACTAGTATAGGAAATTTTTTTTGTTTTTTTTTTTTGTTTTGGTTTTTTTATTTTTTTTTTGTTTTTGTTGTTGTTTGTTTTTCTTAAAAAAGTGTTTAATTCCTGGTTTGGAAGTCACAGAACTGCAAAAGAGCCATTATACAATTCACTTACAGTCAGAAATAACTCCTAGTCTTCCTGGTCACTTGCTGGTAATATCAATAGTTTGGAAAAGACTTACTTTCAAGGATTAGCACAATTGGGGAATTGCTTTTTTGCCTTGCTTCAGTCAATTTTCTGATCATTTTCCTTTCCATACTCCCTTTCTATTTTCCCCTCCTAGCCTAAAAATAACTTTTTCCCCCAATCCATATATGGTCTTCTCAGGCTGCCCCCACTCTTCTCCCACAGATGAGTGGATTGCTTAGTCAATAAAACTTGATCAACCCAGGTCTTCTCTTTCTCTTTCCAGGACCAGACTCTCCTGTAGTGTCACTTTGCTGATCCTTAGTATTTACCTGTACTTTCCCTTTCCTTTTAGACATACAGGTCCCGACTGAATTATCATTGGGCACCAGTAACAGATTGTTTTCAAGGAAATAAAAATAGGTACCCCAATGAGTTGTTAAGTTCATACCTAGCCCTAAAGTAAATGTTCAGTTCTCTTTGTATTGTAGAGTTATTACTTGGAACCTGGTATTAGAATTGGCAAAGAGACAGTTAGCATCATTCCAAAATAAAAGATCTCAAGAATGTATCACTAATAATTTTATGTCCAATATACAGTGTATTTAATGATGTGTCAAAGGTTATAGAAATATAGAGAAAAATACATCTTGTTCTTCTCTATTTGGATAAATTATTTTTATTATAACAGTTGATAGTGATATGTGGAATAATCAGGTGGAAATTTATTTGCATTAAATTTTAATTTCTAATGAAGTTTCTCAAGGTGATGTACTTTTTAAGGAAACAAGTTACTGTCAAATTAAAAAAAATAATTTAATCATGAAGAAAGTTTTAAAAATGTTCTCTTTTTGGTCAGCAGAGTGAAATTTATTGTACTTGAGAATAACATGGAAATCAATGTAAGGATTTAATGATACAAATTGTAAAACTTAGAGAATAGAGCATATTTAGAAATATACCTAGGAAATCAAGACCGTAATCCCCAGATGAGGGCTACCTTTCTGATGGAGATCCAGGGGTGTTAGTATCTCAAAATATTTACGTTTGTTTTTCAGGTGGAGTCAGACATTTTCTTGCAATGAAACTATGAAAATTAGTTGAATTTCATTTCTGTTTCAAAAGTCTCATTTGTCTTTGGGATCAGGGTGCTCTGATGATGTTATTTTCAAATCGGGCATAGGAGGTTTGATTACTGATAATATTTTAATAAATAAGCATTAGCTTTTAATGTTTTATATTGGGAGAACTGACTTCAAATTTCAAGTAAGAACAGATATCAGAAAAAGGAAATCCACAGCACTATATTCATTGTAACATTTTAAAGTGGAGATAATAAGTTATGCCAATGGATAGTCTTCCATTTCTCAATTTTTTTAAGTAAATGAGAGACTTAAAATAAGGATATTGAGCTAAAAGGGAAAAGTTCTATTTATTATTCTCTCTGCCAAAAATAGACTTTTGCCTCACAGCAAATCTTTTTCATAAGGCTATCTTTAGTATAAGGCTGGGTCAACTGAACTTTAAATTTATAGGACACCTCCTCCTTTTATTACTATCTTTATTTAGAAATCAAAAACATTTGGTACCTGAGGATAGCTGCAATGGGATGAATAAAGAGATGACAGTGAATTCAGGTCTTGAGCTATGATTTCTACCTTATATGAACCTATCAAAGCACATATTTTAATTATAACTCTAAATCTCTTCTGCAGTATTTAAAAAGTGACAGTATGAAGTGCACAAAATCATATTAATACTTATTTTAAAAAGGAAAATATCAATAGTTACTTTGCCTTTTTTTTTTTGGAATGGCTAAGAAAGACTTGTTAATATTCATTAAGGTTCCTCTGTTTCAGTATTCTGTATTGCTTTGAAAAAAAATCTATGTTTGTCATAGTTCATAGCTGCCCTGTGTAAGCAGCCAAGAAAAGATAAAATCATTGCTCATTGGCATAGCAAAATCTTTGCTAAGCCTACTTGACACAGTTTAAAATTTGCAGTGTATTAATATTGTGTTAATTTTTTCAACAATAGTCCCTCCAATAGTAACAATGTCTTCATTAGGTCTACGAACCACTCTTCCAGTCCTGGGACTCAAAAAGAACAGAGGAGCTCTTGTGCATCAGGTTCTCAAAAGAAAGGAATGAAGAAGCCCAAATGCATATTTTAATATTTTAGCTGGCAACACGAACGGAACAGCATTCATAAGGAGAAGTGGCTGTGTATCATGAAAGAGATAGCCAGGCTGGAGCTCAAGAATTATTATTATAAAGAGAAATTCCAGCTACACAATGCACCCCAATGAGGGAATTACAAAACGGTATTCCAGAAAATATTATTATTATTTTTTGCTACTCCAGTATTGATTGGCAACATGGTGAAATAGTCAAGAAATCTTCCACTGGTTTTTCTTGGTTAATGGAGGTGAATCTGAAATAACTAGGTGGAATTCCAGACGCAGGCTTTTGGAAGAGTATTTCACAACCAAATTGGAGAGGAAAGTCTCAGGTAGAAGCTCCAGGTGCATTAGCGCAGCACTCACGATCCAGTTGTGATATGCAGGGGACGTACTCACAACCACGCCCACCTCTGTAAGTACTGGGCCCAAGGTACTGCTTTCCAAGGTCTTTAAAGGAAGGAAAAATAAATAAATAAAAAGCAAGAACGAGAAAGGTTGACGTTTTGGTCCCAGATGTAAGAGTTTGTTAGAAAATGTACATTCATGTTTGGTGAATCAAAGACTCTTCTGGGAAAAGAATTAAAGTAAACAAATAAAACTTTTTACAGTTGCTTATTAACTATGCTTTCACCCTCCATTACGCTGTTTCACGCTCACTGCTTTCCCTAGAGCAAAGCACTTGTTACGGAACGGTTTTAACAGACTCCTTGTCAGCCCTCAAAAATATAAGCAATGTTTCTTAAAAGCCCATGTTTTCTAAGGCCACTAGAAGAAAATCTGCCGAAAGATTTGTAGTTGTTGTCTTCGTCGGTTGTTGTGAAATAGCACTATAATTTCGTGTTTCCATCAAGGCTGGACTCGTCATCTTCTAGCTCAGGTCCTAACCGATGACTATGCGTGTCACTGCGTCCCTCCGTGTGAACACGGAGATCTCTGCTCTGCACGCGGATCGCAGCATGGTTTCCAGTGACATTCACAACGACGAGGAACTCTGAGTGTAATCTCTTATGATAAGAGTGTCATATTTTGGAGACGATGGGATACAGAGGGCCGACTCCGACACTGGCGAGTTGGGGGTCGTACTCCCCGAGTCCACCGAGTCTCTGAAGGGGGACGGCGGGGTGAGAGCCACCAGCTCCTCCAGGTCCGGCTTGCCGGTCGCCGCCTCGGTACCGGCCGCGGGAGTCTCCGGAGTAGCGCCCCCCCGCCGGCGAGGCTCCGGCCGCGGGCTGTGTGCCACCCGTGACCTCTATCGCAGGCAGAGGCTGGATTTCAGCGAACGTTGTCATGGTCGTGGGCAGCTGGATCTCTTTGGGGATCAGGTAGGACGAGCAGAGAGGAGCGCCCACGCCGGGGCCTGGAGCAGCAGTGGACAGCATCATGGAGTTGAGCTCGCTGATGTTGGCGGTGAAGCGAGTCACCACGCTGCTGATCTGCTCCATGAGCGAGCCCTGCGAGGAGCTGCTGCGCGCCGCGGGCTCCGAGTGCAGCGAGGGCACGTCGTCTTCGGTGCGGCTGGCCGAGCCCGCACGATGGCTCAGCGTGCTGATGGGCGACGGCGAGCGCGGCCGCGCGGCCGCGGGGAACTGCTCCTCCGCCTCCGCCACGTCGTACAGCGCCTTGGCGCCCGCGTCCGGGGGCTCGGGCCCTGCCGGGCTAGAGCTCGCGCAGGTCGCGCCGCCCACTCCTCCGGAGGCCCCGGGGCCCGCGCCCCCCGCGCCGGTGCCCAGCCCACGGCTCTCGGTGCTCTTGGGGAAGGGCTTGATGACGGCTGTTTGGTTGGGATTCTCTTTCTTGTTGATGTGGACCGACAGCCGCTGCCACAGGTGCTGTCCCCTACTCTTCTCGTTCTGGGCCCACGTGACGGATTTTCCATTAGAGCTGTTGAGAGAAGAGAGAAGAGAGATGACTCAGCGAGGCCTGAAGGGGGCTTCCATGTGGCTTCCCCAATGGTGGGTGATTATGGGGACCTAAGAAAGGGTTTTCCTTCTTCTTTTAGGAAATGACACATCAAAAAGACATCATGGAAAGAGGCCTTTGGAAGTGTCCTTGGTTTTCTTTCAGGTTAAAGGCTGCTTCTCTTTCTCTGGCCTTTGGCTGTATCACTACCATGAACGTGTGTCAGATGGGATATTAGGATAAAGGCGCATTTATCAGGATTCTGTGCCCACCCATCAGTACCACACTTGTTTATGCTGCAAATCTAGATGCCAGGGTTTGCAGTATTGTAGCTGCGTGCAGGAGTGCCTGGTACAGGATAAGCTTTCCCTAGAGTTAGAAGGTAACATTATAACTAGAATCTGAACTCACAATCACAAGAAGGGAAGGGAGGAGTGAGAGAATCAAGGATTAACAGGAAGTAGTTTGGTTCTAATTCAACTTTTATTTTGCAATCTTGCATTAATAACTAGGGATTTCTGTTTGAACTTCAGATTTTGAACTTGGTTTTATTTAGGGTGGCTTATTTGCTGGAAAATAATTAATCAGAAATTCTCTACTTCACAGAAATTCTCACAATTTTTTTTAAGCCTAAAACTTGAATTCCACGTGGAAGAGTGAAATACATGGCCTTGGTACCTATGATAGAGATCTACAATTTTGACCTTGATGAGTGTCATTTGACTGATAGATAAGGCCTTTCTCCCTCTTTTCTTTCCCAAGTAGTCCTTTTTGTTCTCCAACCTTGGTTCTGAAAATTACTTGATGAACATGTAGTTGGTTCCCATTCTCAAATTCTGCACATTTCTTTCCACCCAAAATGGACATAATAACCTCAAAAACTGTATACCCTCCATCAGGAATATCATGTATTGCCAGAGGTTGTTGCCCAACCAGCAGGGACATCACATGGAGAGAGCTTGGTGTGATTCCATGTCATGAATTAATGCAAGATTTCAGTGACTAGGGGATCTGCTGTCTTTGCTGCAGACTGTCTCTATTCTAGGGGTTGTGACCAAGAGATAGCCTGGGGCAGTTTGAAAATAAAAGCTGGTGAAGAATGCAATTTTATCATCTTAATTGTGCATAAGACAGACCAGACATGCACCACCCCCCCCCAGGAGATTCTGATTGTCTGGATTTGGTTTTAAGCATCTACACTTTCTGTAAGAACTCTGTTCTATGTCCCTACATCCCGCCCCCACCAAGGTGACTCTGATGCAGGTGTTTAACAAACTGAGGAACACTGACAGAAAACTATCCTTTGTTCTGGGCTCTCATTTCTCCCTTGGCTTTCCTTGTTGGAGGGCTTGGCTGCCTTTGCCAAGAAGGGTTCTGAACCCTGCTTAGAGTCCACTTGCTTTGAGTTTGCCTGATTGCACCTACCAGATCCACTCTGCCTGGGACACTTGCTCCTTTGGAAATAGACTACTGTCTCTATAGACCCTTTAACAACATTCTTCTTGAGTTTTTTCCTATACTGCTTGCTTCTTCATCTGTCCTTTTTTATTTTGTGGTCTTGCTTTCTCTACTTCTTCCTGTGAAATCTCATTTCATTTAATCTTCCAAATATATTACAACCTCATATCCTTCAGAATTCTAGAACGTGAGATGGTCCTCACCACCCCTACCTGCTCTTCTGGAAAGAATAAGTGAAATCAGTTCCAGGTTTGGAGGTTGGTATGCATCTATAGTAGTAGAAAGGGCACTGCCAAATGCTTAACTTTCCTTTCCAACACAGTCTCAGGATTTGGTTTTTCCATTTTGTATTAACCTGACCTGCTACCTTTTAAGTTTTCAGTGCATTACTTTTCTATTTCCCAGGTGTCCACTAACTTCTGCATCATGGCACAGAAGAAATGGGCCAGATTATTCATGGGATTTGATTGGGAGGATGGTTGCCAACTACTCCCTTTCTCTCCTATGTTCAGGATAAGAAACAGGCATTTTGGGAAGAGCAATTACTCTTTCAGGTCACTGAGGCCTCTTTTAATACGAAGCATAGGCTAGAAACCAGAAACATCACTGGATTTATTCTGCCAAGCTTTACCCTAGAGATGCTTTTGCTTTCAGCAGAGAAGTTTTGCAACATCTACTTTTAAAAGTCTCTCTCTCTCTCATTCTCTCTTGAATGCTTTTAGATTAATATGATGAAACATAACTTTGGATGTTAACAGTAACAATCTTTGGACTCACACACAGTTATGTCCCAAAATATGACAGCATATGGAAAAGCATTTTGGTGAATATGTGAAAAGAGAACCATCCTAATTAACCAGTTTTGAACAAAATAGTTACATCTCATTGTGCCTTTGCTCACAGTGCCCATGGCCTTGAGGGGGAGAGATCACAAGACCATCTGAATAGACATGGAAGACATCAGAAAAATGGAGTCCAAATCTGAGAACTTCATTTCATTCTTTAGAACATTAAAGATTTTTTTCCAAAGCAAATGAGAATTCATAAGAAAAAGAAAAACCTACTCATGATGTTAGTTTGCTTTTTACTGAAATGTAGGTCCTATGAAGTCAGGGTTCTTATCTATCTTATTCAGTGACAAAAGAATCTTACCCAGAGTTTGATAAATGAATAGGATTCTTCAGCTAACAGAGCTAGTGTGTGGTGCTGTGGAAAGTGTAATGGACAAGAGATACTGGATTCTAATTCTGGATCTGCCATCCTGGGTGCTTGGGAAAGAATAATCTCTTTAAGCTTCGGCAAGAAGCAGACAATGATTCAATTGGTAAAGGTTATTTCGAGGATTCAGTGAAACAATTCAGGTGTATAATAAGGAGAATGTGCCTAAGAATGTTCAGTTTTTGTGTTCAATGTGAGCACAACATGTCAGCAAATAAAAGCAATATACTCAATGCTATTTTGAACCCGTTTAAGTAAAAGAGAATTCAGGGGAAAATAAAACACATGGTAAAGCTATAAACTCTTTCCAGTTGTTTCTCCTTGCCTAACCAATTGTAACAAATATTTGAATCCTTGATGCTTCATGCTGTTTTTTCTTACCCTCAGCTGTGTCCCTGGCTGGTTCCATCTGTTCCCCCTATATTCCATGTTTTTCTCTTTTTGAAATGCTCTTTCATTGTGCTCTCTTCTCTCTTCCTCCTGCTTTCTTCTTGCTTAGACACATTTATTTATTTTCATATTTCACTTTAATTTTCTTGAAGAAAGCTCTCCTGATCTGAGACACTGGTTAGACTGAATTCCATTTCCATAGCCTTTTAGGTATTTGATAACTCTTGGTCATATGTGTGTCTCATCTGCTGGGTGGACATCATGAAGGCACACATTTTGTTATGTCCATAAAATCCAATGTGTTGCCTAGAACACTGCAGATACTCAAAAATATTTTGAGGCTAATAATTGAATGCATTTAATTTTTAAAAGTTTGTATTTGTTTTTCTGTTAGAATTGAAGTTTTAAAGATAATTTAATATTAATTTTGTCTTATGGAGCTATTTACTTTTTATGTCACTTCCTTTAATCAATAGTACTCAGTATCTAGATAAATGATATTTCATCAATTAAATATGAAAACACAGATCTTGATATCTAATGAAAATCATGAATACTTTTTTCATTCATCACGTGTGTGTGTGTGTGTGTGTGTGTGTGTGTGTTTTAGTGAAATTTCTCAGCAATGAAGCTTATGGAAGCAATATGGATAGTAGAAGGGAGATAGAACCTAGATTGTGGGTCTAAGATCTGACACTGATTGATGTTGGGCAAATCACTTAGCACCTTTGAGCTTCTTTCTTTATCGGTAAAATAAAGAAATAAACATCCCTTGCCCAACTAACATGATTTCTTGGAGGATCTAATAGATGCATAGTGAGGGTACTTAATAAAGTATAGCAGTTCTGCAAGCTCAAGAAGTTATTTATTATTGTGAAATCTTCCACTCAGTGGAGGTGAGATGTTAACTTTATTATTTAGGCTGAGGAATTTTTTTTTCAGCATCAGGATTATATGTTTATTCTAGTGGCTTAAGAAAAACAAAGGAAACTTTTCTTTACCTCTCCATAACATTTTACCTTTCCCCACTGCATATTGGTTGTTAGAAAATCAGTGGGGAAAGAGGAATGAAAGAGAAAGGGACAAGCCAAAATGGTTTGCTCCATCTGAGGAAAAAAACCCAAAATGCTTCTGTTATTTTTCAGGTACCATTAACCCTTTTTCAGACTATAATACTGTGCAATATGATGTCTTCTCTTTCGTGATAATTTGCTCCTTACTTTTGAATAGAAAATAAGCAGCATATCAATAATGTTGAGTGTTAGATGTCTTTGTTTGCTTTGTTGTTTTTTTTTTTTACATTTCAGGTTTGCAAAAATGACAACTTCTACCTTTATTCTCAGAAGTTTCCACTTCTTGTTTCCCTCCAGAGAGTGCACTTAAGTAATTTATTAATTTCCAGCAGGCTCTGAATGTCAGCTCAATGACCTCTCCCTGTTTCTCTATTTATCTGCCCAAATCTGAAGAGATTAGAGCATTTTGCCACAACATGCCATCATTAGGAAGAAAACATTAATAGAGAGAGGTTGACTGTCAGAAAACTCTGTGGAATTTATAATTTTTGTACTCAAATAATTGTTGAATAAACTGTGCGGTATTTATTCCCCAGAACACGTTTAGGGTTGTATGAACAATATATAAGCAATTAAAATTCGTCTATGTCACTGAGTTAAAAAAAAGAATAAGCTAAACACTAAGCAACTATTCTTTTTTGTTGCATGGCCTATTAGTTCCTTCATAACTTATATAGTTGCAGGGCTTCAGAAACTCTGAGTAATCAAACATGCCCTCCAAAGGTTAACAAGTATTTTTTTTTTTTATTAAAAATGGTCTTCATTACTGAGCTTCTCTTGTTTGGGTATTTTGATTTGAAGGGTAGCCAGGAGGGAGATGTAGTATGATTATGAACTTCCTAAGATAAAAATATTTGAAAATAAAAAATGTGAAATGTCATTAGAAAATAACATTAGCAAATGCTGCCTGCAGAATGACATCAGAAAATATTAAGTGAATGAAAGAACTTCATAATTTAAGAATATTATAAGCTGAAATTTTGCAGTGGTGATTCCATTGTTTTGGTTAGTTTCCTTCAAGTTTTGTATCCTTATATTTTGCTTTTTATAATTTGCCTTGAATTACAAAGTATGGTGAAACAGTTTTTAAAGAATACTGAAGAATTTGATATTGTTTATATTCAGACATTCCAAAGTAAGTGGAAGAATTTCTTTCTAAGCTTTGCCTAAAACCTGACATCTTGATTTTGAAAATTAACCAAGAAACACACTATAATATGTAAGAAAATGGCAGAATCATCAATATAATTTTCCTCAGTTACACCTCATAAATAGCTATCTTGCTGACAGAACCAAGAATGGCCATGGTGATGTATGCACCCGAAATGTTTGCATAGAGAAAAACACTTGGGTGAAAGGAAATGAAGCCAAGGACTAATTACCTAATTCAGATAGAAGAAGCCAAGCAGCACCTTGAGTTTACACAGTGCTTTATAAAGTATGTTTGGGAATGCTCTGTTAAAGATAGGTAGGAACAGCATCTTTATCAACCTTTTCAAGGATGAGAAACCAAAGCTTAGTGAGGTTGGGTGATTTGCCCAAAACAGTTAGAGAGTTAGCAAATGGCAAAGTGACACTAATGCCATCTCCTGATTTATAATTACTATTTACAACTGTCCATGTTTTCTTTTTGAAGTTATCCCTCCTTAATTCACAGAAGAAAAATTGCAGGTGATATCTGGAGATGATATGTGTCTACAGTAGGTAAGTTAGTCATTCTATTTATAGTCTCTCTTGTCTGTTGTTTCTGAGCTTCTTAATCATGCACTTACTCATAAGCTCAAGAAAGCACTCTGCATCTTTTTGTGGCCATTCAATCAAATAGCACAAGTTCATTAGGCAACAGCGTTTGTCAGAGATAATGATTGGAGGTCTCAATGGTGGAGGCACTTGAAGCCTACAACCATATAAATTAATATTATTTGACAGTTCTCAGCCTTTTTTTTTCTTTTTCATGCTGTAATGCAATAAAAAAGAATTTTCTTATGGATGGTTCTAATTCTCTAATTTCTTTCTGATTTATTTTGGAATTCCAATAATTATCATATTATTATTCAGACATATATATTAAATGGACTGTTTTGAAAATGTTGTCATTTCAACTAATATTGATAACGAATAATATGTGATAACTTTGCAAATGATTTTCATTCATCAATGTTTTTTAATATTATGAATAAAAATTACTGAGATATGAGACAGTTCTCAAAGTGGGTGCAAAGAGAAAAGACAGGTACAGAAGGCTAACGTTATTAGGTGCTTATGGTATTTTGACAGAGAGCTTGTATCTCCCTTTCTTAGGACTTTGAAAGAAAGAAGCTAATGGACAGATGGAAGAATGCAAAGAACAATGAAAGCGAGGGATGGCAGTGAAGCATGCAAACAAGGAATCAGTTCATTGGGCTCCAATAGGGGACAGATCAGGACAGAATAAAAATTTCACAAGAGGGAGAAACCATTTCTAGCAAGAGTGGTCAGAGAAAGCTGCCTTCTGACAAGGGACAGTGCATCCAGGCTTTGAATAACTGATAGATGATGGTGATGTACAAAGAGAGTGATAGGCATTGCCCTCCATGAAGGATAGCAGACAGTGACAGAAATCCACAAGGAATGTTCAAGAGATAAAATCCACATGGTTCAAGAGATAACCATGGACCCAATTGGACTGTGGGGATAGAGTAGAAGCTAAAGTATTGGAAGGTACAGGTTAGACTGTTTTATCTGCTACAAAAATTCTTGCTATCACACCACCCCCAACCTACAAGGATCTACTTCCCTCTTCTCTCTTTTGCTATTTGAATAATTCCATTAATAGTTAACCTTGGGTTTCTCATCAGTGTCTGGAATGCATACAGGGTCTAATATATTAAACCACAAAAGTAGGCTGATTATTAGATATGAATGAAACCTATATTCTTGATAAATAAACAAATGAAGAAATAATCATGTCTTCTTTTTCTGTTATTCCTCAGCCATTGAAATTCTGTTATTTTATGTTTATGTTTTTGATCATTAGCTCAGCAAATACAGTTAGGATGCAGGCACCATGCCAATCTCTTTTTAAACACTTGACCAACTTCATCCATTGATGTTATTTCCAATCTAACTCCAGTCCTAGTCCTACTTCAGGAAAATGTTAAGACCAAATTGATATTTTTTAAGTTAATTAGTTCTTTGGAGGTTGAGGAATAAGGAAAACTACTTAGGCAAAATAGTGAAATCTAGGGTAAAGAGCTTGTTTTGATAATACAGTATTACAATGTTAAGATGCTGATGAGTGTGTCAAAATGAGGATGGAAAGAATGTACCAATAGGAAAACTACTTTGAAATAAAAGATATTTGTTTTTGACCATCAGGTTTCTATTGTTGATATTAGAGGAATTCAGAGAAGACTTGCCACTGGGAAAAGAAGTTTCAAGGAAAGATTTGCAAATAAAGTGGGGCTTAATGAGGCCTAAAGACTGGGGATGTTAAAATAATACAGAATAGCAATACATATTGAAAATATGACAAAGTCCTTAATACCATATGCCAAATCCCATGAAGTCCTTCCCTCATCCCTGTGAAGTGGATTTTCATCTTTCTCTTGGTAGCAGTGACTGTACATTTTTATAATTGCCCCCAGAGAATATTTCTCATCAGGGCTTTAATCCCTAATAAAATGGTTGTGCAAGGAGGATCACTCACCCCTGTGTTAACTCATTTTTGGTTTAATACCAACAGGAAGCCTTTTGGAAAAGTCTACCCTGGGTGGGTTAAAGTGCCCAATGGCACTAGTACTACTGCTACCACCCCCAAGAGTGCTCATAAAGAAAACACATCTTAACAAAGTAGAATGTGACAGAGGAGCAGGTGTTAAGCTTGGGCATTTTGTTGAGTCATTGCAGAGTTTTCTTTCCTAAATTAAGCTCTTTCCTTTAATTCATAATCCAGTTACCTGAACTCAAAGCTTGAAACTAAACTACCCCTTATCCAGAATTTTAAGTTCTAGGCTTTAGTAGAAGTGTTCCAATTAAGACTAGAAGGAATTTTAATTTTGTGTGTGTTTTTTCCCCCCAAAGCAGAAATGATTGTTTTCCAGCATTCATTGTAAAGCCTCAGATTACAATTTAGTAAAGCAAGAACAAAATATAGATGTTTTGTATGTATAGGCCTGTGCAGCCTGGAAAACTATGTGGAGGAATTCAGATCCATTTAAACTTTGCAAGAAACATGGAAATGCATTGGTGGCAAAGACAGGTCCCAGAAGAATAATAGCTCCCATTTGAACAGAACTTTGTTGCTCACAAGGTGTTTTCACCTATATTATCATATTTGACATTCACAACAGCTGTCTGATATAGCACTTTCAAATGGAATTACGTATTTAAAAATCAACTCTGCACCAAATCTGGAGCACCCTAAAAACAGCAGCTTTGTGCATCTTCTGTACTCAGTGTGGGGCCAGGCACAGTGCAGGTGAGCTGAGAGTTTCAGTGAATGAATCCAATTCTATCATCCTGAATGTTTGGTATAGACAGGTATTAACTGATAGGTCACAGACAGATGTGAGTGATGGGAATATGAAGTTAAGGGAATAACTCTATAGCATGGGCCCACTGTACTGACCCACAATTTCACTTTCAAAAAGCAATTTACCTGCAGTGCTGCCTGACTTAAGTCCACAGGATATGTTACATTCCTCTGCAAACAACCTGTTATCTGCAGGAGAAATGCAGGCCTGAAATGCTGATAAGAAGAATACAAGTTACCCTGAAAGGGGGAGCGGGGGTGTGACTTTTGTGAACCTTACAAAGAGGAGATATGGATAATTGCCCCTAACTACAAAATCTGTGTGAGCAGGTTCCAATTAGAACCAGTCAGCATGAGTCAAAGTGAGCTAGAGTTGTGTTGCAGTGGGAATTTGAAAGTCTGATGTCATCCTGTTTTCAAACAAAAGTCAACAGGTGGACCTGGGTGACTGGGGAATCCCTGGGGCTCCTAATAAAATGGGAGGGCAGGAGGGGAACACTGTTCCTTTCCTCTCTGAGAAAACCCACTCTCTCCCTCTTTCCTATCCTTCTAATCAACTCATGCCTGTTATTTGGAGCAACATGTCTGAAATCTTTCTGGTGTGATAGCAAGAATCAGGGTTTGAAAAGGGTCGGAGGCCTTCATTACTGCCTCAGTTTTGTGGAAGCCACAGGCCTGTAAAACTAATCTGCACTATAGATGTGAAAACTCTGTACATGGAACTTAACCAAGTTACCCAAGTCAAAATAAATGAGAGAGCAGTACTCCAAATTGAATCCAAGGAACGTGGAGTACAACAATGAAAAATTGTTAGGTATAGAAAGCCTATTTTATCTCTCCATGAATTTCTAATATGAGGCACACTGAGTTATGCAGAAGTGATGAATAAATGTTTTAAAAATAAATAAACTAGCTGAATCCATTCAAAATGACTTATGACACATGGAATTAGATGAAATAATCAATTTAAATTTTCAGAGCACTCCACTTTGCTGAGTAACTTTTGCCTACATCTTAGATTACCCACCTAATAGGAATACAACAAGAATAAGTAGAACCAACTGCAAGATATTCTCTACATCTTGAGGTGAGACAAAAAGTAGAATGCATCCTTCAAAATTCACACATTCTCCTCTTATGCAAACAAGTTTGAACTTGTTGATTTTTTGGCAGGCTGCTCCCTTTTTGGCTAAGCACTTGTTACATCAGAAACTATTTTCATTTCCTTCTTCCTTTTCACAGGAAATCAGAAGCTGTAATTCCCTTGTCTCAAATAAAATATAGTTGATCTTTTTTTTTTACAGGAAATCATAAGCTATAAATCTGTTGTCTCAAATAAAGCATATGCAAATATATTTATATATGTATGACTACTAAGTTATTTACAAAAACTCTGTGTGTGTGCACACATGCATGTGTCTGTGATATTGTTGCCAAATACATATTTGACAGTCAAGGGCAGCAGCCTCACAGAAGGTCTTGACCAGTTCTTCTCTTTCTCAATTTAAAGGGTGTTAGATGAGAAAATACTTGAACAGAAATTGAGACAAGAGGGTCTTGTACTTTTCATCTGAAGAGATGATTGTCAAATTTCATAACACATGAATACAATACACTCTCAGTAACTAGTGATTATTTTGGAAAAATAAGCAAAGTTATTCAGAATTTGGTTTATAATATGATACTTAGTAAAGTTAGTGATTTCTACTGCAATCACCAAACATCAGCTAGACTGAGTTTGCCATCTTGTGAAAGATTTCCTTGGAAAATTGCTTTAAGATTTCAAGGACTATTATAAGATACAAAAACATAATTTTGATCTTCTGTATTTGATGAATATATTTTTATAAAATGATTTGGCAAATGATATAGAAATCAAGAATGACAGCAGATGACTCATGAATAAATGGCTACAGGATCAATTAAGTTAAATAAAATAAAACTAACTTCTCAAGACTTATTACATGAGCATTCACTGAGCATCTCTAAGGGCAGAGAGCACCACAGTGTGGGCTCTGCTACTGTCATCCCTACCTCCTTAGCTTCCCACCCACCCTGCTCCTGGAGTATCTTTGCCCTTGGTCTATTGTTCCTCAGAATAGGTCGTGAAATTTTCTTCTTGGAATTCTTGAAATGTGACCTTGTAACTGTGTGTCATGTTACTTCTCCTGTCCTTTCCAAATCTAGGCTGTATTATCCAGATCACAGATTGAACATCTTAATATAACCTATTTCTCTTACAAGTTCTATCAATTTTTTTCTTTATTAAGAAAGTCAGTACCTTAAGTGTGGAGATATCTTGTACTTCTTTGAATATACCACGGTCCTTAAAACAGTGCTACCTACCTTCAGAAAGGTTCTTGTGCTTTTATTGACTGGTTGATTGAAACAACAGACAGAGAGCCAGTATTGAATTTAGAGAATATAAATGTGAACAGGATTTTTTTTTTTTTGCCTCAAAAATCTCAAGGTTATTGAAATGATACAGACAACCACATTGTATGAGACAAAAACACAAAATATTCACAATTATAAAACTGGACAGAGATAAGAGAGATTTTAAGACTTCTAGAAAGGTTTTACTAGTATTAGCCAACTTGACTCTCCAACAGTTACACCATGCCTGAATTCACAGTGTCCTGTTCGATCCACAATTTCATCATAGACAACTTAAGGCCATGAGATACAGAGCAACATTCCAGATTTTCTGTGATTCCTTGAGGTTCCCTTAGTCCCTCTCTAGGACTGGGTGTTCAGGAAAGGCAATTGGCAAAGTTGTGGGGATGGATAAGAAAGAAGGAGTTGTCACATAATATTAAAAATATCTATAAATAGCTCATATGCATAAGTTATCCTTTTTCCATTCCTTCAATTCCAGAGTAAGGAAATTATGATTTACTCCTCCAAACCCTTAAGTAGAAATTATTTTCATAAAAGTTGTCTCCTTGACATATCTTCTTTTAATTTTCAATTTAAATTTATTTCTCCTGTTTAAATGTCATTGTGTGTATATATGTGAATAAATGCATGTGTATTTATTTGAATAAATGTGAAGTTGGAAAAAATAAAGATGCAAAGACCTTGTGAATTTGGGCCTATTTTATTTCTCTAGGCCTTCTCTCCTCTTTCAGGGGAAAGCTGATTTAGAGTATTGAAGGACCTCTCTCCATTTCTCTCCCTTTCTCTCTGTGTGTGTGGTTTTATTGAGTGCTAAGGAAATGGGAAGGAAGAGAAATTAGAAAGAAAGGATCATTTGATCCCAATTAGCTCTGCTTATTCATGGGATTGAAGTCATCACTTCAGCAAAATGTTTTTACTATAGCATGCACTATTCCCTTCTTCCCCACCAGGACATATCAGTATAATAAGCATTGCCCTTACCTTGGCTATATCCCCAAAACCTGAGGATACAAAAGATAAACGGTATCTTGCTATTGCAGAAGAATTTGGACCATTTTTGGAGTAGATATATTGAATTGGCTACCTCTGTAGATCTGAACCTGACCCAAAGAAGCTTGGTCTGTTTGATCTGAGGCTCCTTTTGCTTCGTACCCCACCCTTTCTGTGCCTCCTACACCCAATCTCAATTAAGACAATCCTGAGCAAATCTAGACTCTGAAGGTTCAGATGTGAGCATTCTAAGCTTTAATTAAGCACTTCTAAGAATATTGTGTGGTATAACTGAGACCTAATGCTTGCCACAAATAGCCCATGTTCTTTCCTAGATGAATGGATTATTTTGAAATATCAGTTCATTGCTCTGAATAAATTGAAATGGTCTAGGAAACTTGTTTAGGACAGATGCCTAGATTGTATCACCCATGAATTTTCCTAGGATGTTTGATAGGCAGCCAGGTGTGTTAGGTTCAGAAACTCCGGTTTTACTCTTCAAATTACTCTGGACAGAGCCCTTGAGCTCTCATTTGATGCAGTCTCTTTCACTTTGTCCAGATTACATCAATGCTGTTTGCCTGATTTTTTTTTTTTAATGCCACTTTGTTATATTTAAATGAAAGGAAAACAGGAGTCCCTGTTTCAGTTATTCCCATAAAATGGTTCATTAAGGCCCATCTTCCAGATAGATGTACTGACATCTAAGATAACTGTACATATG
Source organism: Glaucomys volans (assembly GCA_020662805.1). Classification (NCBI taxonomy): domain Eukaryota; kingdom Metazoa; phylum Chordata; class Mammalia; order Rodentia; family Sciuridae; genus Glaucomys; species Glaucomys volans. The sequence continues at coordinate 35,222 of JAJEJO010000872.1, forward strand.
GACTGCTGCCGAAGGTCAATAGTACATCAATGTGCACACACGTGTGCCCACAAGGGTATGCACTCTCTCATTGCCTTGTCTCTGAAAGCCATGAACAAAGTTGGCCAAATTTGGCCAGGGCTGTGATGAATGATCCTTCATGTTTGTGTGTTTCACAGCTCTGAGGACCATTTTCACAGACTGTCCCATGTGAATAGCTCCACAGCAGTTGTATAATGCAGTGGTTCTTGGAAAAAGTGAGTCATTATTTTGAAAACAGGAAGGAGCCCACCACTGAGGAAGCAAACACATGTTTGGGGGTAAAACTTACACAGGATTCAAAGATTTTCTTGTTAAGCAGCTTGGTTAGGCTCTACTCTCAGCACATGCAAACACATATGTACACACTGTCTCCTGGTCTTTCCCTTTTCTCTAATCCAGGTTGATTTGCAACAGTTTCCCTCCACACCTCTGTACCACAGCTGGATTGGGAAATGCCACAAAAAATTAGAAGTGGAAGTTTGATTTCTGGTGAGTGACTTCTCAACTTAAGTCTCCTTTAGCATTCTGGAACTGTTAAATGGCAACCTTGATGGCCTTTGTTTCCAGAGCCCTTTCTTTGAAACCCAGTCCCATGCAAAAAAAGCACGTTCATTTCATGCAACACAGCTCAGTTGATGCTTATAGTTCCAAATACCCCCAGTTCACTGGCTACAACGCAGTTGGAAGTGCCTTGTATGACGGAACATGCACAGCTCAGCGACAGGGAGTGTTCACCACCAACACAAGGAAGTCAAGGAGCTGCAAAGCTACAGTAGTTAGAGGAGGGTTAGCTTTCCTGATTTCATTTCAAGAGAAGTCTCTTGCCCCTACGGTCCCCTGGTTTGGCATGGTATTTGCCCTTGGCTCTGAGTTGTTGTTTCATTCAACATGTATCAGATCAGTTTCCAGGCTCATCCAGGATCAAGAGCTGGTATGGTCCTTTATTTTCAGTCCTTCCCTCAAAATCAGTCCTAAACTTCTGAGTTTGTTTTGTTAAGTGATTGGGATAGTCCTGGAATGTGAATTTCCTCCAATTTCTTCCACTTTGCAAACTCCAGAACCATTTGACTGATAAGTTAAAATCCAAGAGAAAACTGACTGTAAGCTAAGGCTTCAGACATGCAAAGCGCACAACCCTGAAACAGCAGCATCTGGGACAAGAGGCTCCCATTCCTTTACATTAGGATGGCCTGGGTTTCGCCAATCAAACACACACAGAAACCCAATGGCAGCCCAGTTTGGACACACGTTATGGGATGCATGGTTCAACAAGACACAGTCCAGGGAGCCACTTGTTCCTCTAGCTTGCATACATTTATTTCACACCACCTCAGGCCACTCACAGTTTGCTTACCTGCTCATTGTTGCTCTCCCACCATTCCCCATACTCCCTTTGGGGGTGAAACACTCTATTTCCGACTTGTGCTGGGCCAGTCTCCTGTCTTTGTACCTGGTGAGCATGAACAAGGACAGGAGCAAACAAAAAGATGTGATTGTGTGCTTAACTACTAGGCTGAGGAAGAGCCATGACCACAAAGAGGGACACCCCATGCCAAAACAGGGAATCCTGCTTCTCAATGCAATGGCTGACCTGCAATCCTTATTAGATGACTATGATGGTATATGGAAAACATTGGAGACAATTTTGTTACTTCTTGGTTAAACCATATGGAATCCACAATTTAGCATTCATTGCATATTAATCAGTGAATTCATCACATCTAATAGTCAATGGTGAAAGAAATGTAGTACCTAGCATCTGAAAAAAGAAGAATACCAATCAATAAACCAGAATTTATTTAGTGCTTACACGTATTGGGCACTGTACTAGAACTTTACTTAAATTTAATCTGATAAATGACTCCATGGCAGAGGCTCTTTTATTTTCATTTCCATGTTACTAAACCTAAAATTATAAAAATTAAGTACATCGATCAAAGACAAACAGCTAAGTGGTTGTGGTGGGTTTTGAAAAAAGAGTATTAAAAGTTTAGAACCCACACTTTATTATAATGTACTGCTTCTATTTTCAGGTGTTTTTTTTTTAATCAAATCTTGTCATTAGCTTGCCTTCACAGAGCGATACCACATATGAATGTTTATTAGACACTGGCAAACCAAAAGAAAGGAGCTATGTTCCTTTTGTAAGAGAGTCTCCCATATCATTAAGCTGAAGTTTGACAGTCAGTGTTGGATTGTGTATGTTTTGGAGTGTGTCTCAAAAGGCCTTGGTATCTGAACTGATACTTCACCTCTCCTGGAGAGTGTTAGGTATTTCATCTAAATAAGGGAAGAAAGAAGGAACTTTGAATTGTGCAAAGGGGAGTGAGGGGAGGGTTGAGGCTGTGGGGATGGGCAGGATAATAGAATGAGACAGATATTATCATCCTATATACATGTAAGAGTATACTACAGGTGTGACGCAGCACCATGGACAGCCAGAGGAATGAGCAGTTATGCTCCATTTGTATATAATTTGTCAAAATACATTCTGTCATATATAACCAATTAGAACAAATAAAAATTGCTACAAAAATAAATAAGTAATGAGATTCCCAACATCAGTCTGCTGCTAGGTGCCTCAAGATAAATTCTCATTTTTCCATGAGTATTTTGAGACAACATGCTTTTGCAGAAATAATCTCTTTACTCTTCATGTTTAATTTGTGGAGTAAGTTAAGAAGCACTGTTATTTCCGTTTGCCAAATGAGGAACCTAAGACTTACTTAACTGACTTCACCAAAGTTACAAGACTAGTCAGTAGAGGAAAACTGCCTATAGAGTTTGCAAGGACCTGATGTTTTTTCTTTTAAACTGGAGCCTGATATGATTCTACTTCTTCCATGTTCTCAGTGTTTGACAGGCAATGATGAAATGAGCTACTATCATAAGACCTGCTAACATCAGTACATTCACATCCATTTTAGTTTCTTTTCCAGCTGTCTTAAAAGTCATATAAAATAAAATTTGATAAAATCAAAGTAATTATTGATCCTAAAATGTTAAAATACTCAGTATTTGAATGAAGATGGCTCATTACATTAAGCCCAATGGACATAATGGGTTAGCTTATACATTAGTTGAGCATCTAATAAATTATAGGCAATGGACTTTATACTTCAGCCATAGAAATACATATTCTGTAGGTCCTGCCTCAAAGAGCTCATTGAATAGTAGGAGAAAGAGGAAATAAGAAGTATGTGCACAAGTGACTTTAGATGTAGGCTATGAAGAAGAGAGGAAAAGAACATCGACAAAGATGTCTTTGTTAAAGTCTTTATTAAAGAAGGTAAAGCATCAGACAAAGCCACGCTGAGAAGTCTTTATTTTATCAAAGAAAAATTCTTCAGAAGATAATCCTTGTGAAGTACCCATGGTTTTGAATGACACTCCACAGATCAATGCAAAATATTTTGTGTTTGTGAACTGATTTGCATAACCAAAATACTGCTGTGCAGCTTAATTTAAAATAGTATTTGTAGAATAGTAAGTTACTGATGGTTATTTGGTTGCTTACAAAGGGATCCTTGAAATATTTTTAAATGTCTTCCTTTAGACTGATTGCCAATTCATCATTTAAATCCTTCATAACTGAGTTAAAATAGCTATATTTTTCATGTTCATAAGATCTTCTTTCCCACCCTCTTTCCTGCCCCTCCAAGCACTGCCTAATAATCTTCATTTATGAGATTTGAAATTGATTTTAAACATCCTACTGTATTAAAACAAAACAAAACAAAAAGAAACAACAACAAAATTCATTCCAATGATGCAAGAGATGTCCTAGAATTTTTGGAATGTTCAAGTAGTTTTTGGATTTAGCATGGGGTGAAAATGGCATTGATACAGATTGGGAAGCTCATCTTTGCTTTTAGAGGTGACCCTTCTTGACTACCTATAACCATAATTCCACTTTATTATGTTTACTACAGCTAATGTTGTCCTTCATTCATTTACACATTCACTGGTCCATTTGTCAATAATGTGCTGTTCAAAGTAACTAATAATGTTTCAATAGTTTTCACTGAAGATTTACAGATCTTTCCAGCTGAGTTTATTTTAGATATGTAGAACTGCTTTGATAGACATAATTTAAGACTTTTAGAGTTTACATCCTATAAAATTTCTTAAAGAAACTCAGCTAGGGTAATTGTTATCCCCATCCTTTAAATAGGAGCCTATGGCTCAGAAAGTTTCCTACTCTGGTCAGAGTCCCATAGATAGTAAGTCACAGAGGGACTTGAAATCAGATGTTTTACTTCCAATCCCATGCTCTTTATTAACATCTTATTCTCCACCCTCATTTTATGCTTGAAACAGACCCTCTTTATTTAAATAGTCTGATAACGCATTTGAGAGACCAAAAAGGTCAAATATGAAGGTAATAGTGTGTATTTAGTGGACCTAGGTTTTGAGCACGATATAAACTTATTTTTTAAGAGGTCAAATTTGACTACATAATGACCAAGTAGAATAAATCACCCTTCAGACTCCCGGCTAACATGCAAGCAGAATGTCATTCCACTGCCTGAAGTTTACCTAGACAGGAATGCACCAGCAATCTGAGGGCTGGGAAAGGGATCTTGGTAAGATGAGCTCACCACTACTGTGATGCATGAGATGTGGTGTGAATCAGAAGATGCATAGGCAGTAGACTTCAAGAGCTCAAAAGTGTCACCAAGAGAGCTGAAGGACAGCCCAAGTCAACCCTCAGTAAAACTGATCAGAAGATTTCAGATGAAGGCAGAAGGAAATTCATTATGGATCTTCAGTTTACAAGGAAAGAATAAAACCAAAATTTAAAAGTTCACTATTATAATGCAATATTGCAGAGTAATTCCCTACTTCAGTCCCATCATTCAAACTTGTAAAATCCTATTTATAAGTAAATACATTGTAGTGTTTACTAAATATGCCAACTGATCTTGTAATCACCATACACACACAGAAACACATCATTTGCCTAGACTTGAAATGCCACCTTGGTTCATTTAAAGGTTTCAGATTAAAAACAAAAATTGAACATGATTAATAGTCCCATAAAATAATGTCAGAAGTGAACATAAGTTTGAAAGTATTTGAGAAACTGCCAAGGAACATATTAAGCAGTGCTCTATAAAAATAAAAGAAAGGCAGAAGTTGACAGGTGGGGAAGCAATGCAAATAAGCAATTAAAATGTAAAGAATCAGCTATATTGACCCAGTAATTATATTCATAGGAATTTATTCTAAGAAAATAATTCAACAGAAGCTTGAAGGTTTTTGCACAAAGATTTTCCCTTCAGTATTATAGAAAATGTCAGAAACAAAACAAGAACAAACAAACCACTGGAGAATAGTTTAATAAATTAGAGTGTAGAATATAATGAAATGTGTTAAATTTTGTATTGAGTAAAGCCTTTCATTTAGCTTCCAGAGAATTCCCAAAGGATGAATCTTAATCCCCTTTATGAGGAGAGTTGTTTTCAGAGATGAATCATCTCAAGTCATTGCCTTTTTGCTGTGTACTTTCCATCAACATTGCGACTTGTTTCACAATCAATAGAAACTCAGGAAGATACAGATTTTGAAAGCAGTCCTAAGGTGCTTTACAAACTTACACAACACTCTTAAAGAGAAAGCTTTTCATGGAGGAACTAAAGGTCAACTCTCCATAGGAGAACAGCACCAATCTCAAGAATCTTTTCGGAAAGCTTTAATTAAAAGTTGCTGGCATCTGAGGACTTATTTTAGAAATGAGTAATTTTCAGGCAAATCATTTATTCTAAGATAAACGAGTTGTTTTCCAACAGGGATTTCTCCTTACATTTTTGTACCTGAATCACTGGAAAGTCTGTGCAGAAAAATGAAACTGTGTAATAATAACAGAAAGAGCTGTTATTTCCTGAACCCTGGAAATATATTAGACACCATTTAAGTACCTGAATTTCCTTATTTAATTGTTGCCATAGTCCAATTAATTAGATATTATTATCATCTCTATTTTACACATGAGGAAGAACTAGGCAGAGGAAAATTAAGTAACTCGCCCAAGGTCACCAGGTTGTTTACATCTCATTAAAATTCCAGATACAGTAGCATTTCCATTTGTTGGGCTTAGTTCTGTCTTTAAATGGCAATTGTGCTATTTTTTCAAATCTTTCATTCTTTTTTATTTTTACCACCATCTCCTTGGTTTGAGCCCCTGCCTGTGTTCTTTCCTGAGCCTTTTCTGGCCTTTTGGAGAGAAGCCTGATCCCTCCTGGGTACTAACCTTGGTTACAATTTGCACTAGCGATTTGATTTTTCTCAGGCTGGGGACAGATGGAGCTCAAACTTCAGAATTCCTCAAGGAAGCAGATTTTTTTCTGAAGCTGGTGGATTACCATAACCCCTCTCAACAGCCCTTTGCAAGATCTCATTCCTATTTTTGTATTCATATTTTGAGATCATTTTCTTAAAGTTCCCCAAATTGTATGAACTTTAAGTCGTATAGGCTGAAACACAATGGATTATCATTCAGTCATAAAAAAGAATGGAGTTGCTGGGCATGGTGGCACATGACTGCAATCCCAGCCATTTGGGAGAATGAGGCAAGAGACTTACAAATTCAAAGCCAGCCAGGAAGATTTAGTGGGACCCTATTACAAAATGAAATAGTGGAAGGGTTGGGGAGGCAGTTCAATCATGGAGCACTTGTCTAACATGCATAAGGTCCTGGAATCAATCACAAGTCACACACACACACACAAACACACACAAAAGAATAAAATCCTGTCATTTGATGCGACATGGATGAGCCTGGAAGACATTAGATTAAGTGACATAAGCCATGCATAGAAAGACAAGTACTATATGTTCCCACTCACTTATTTGGAGAAGCTTTTTGGAGAAGCTTTAAAGTTCATTTTATACAAATTAAGAGTAGAAAAGTGATTCCTAGAGCCTGGCAAGGGTGTGGTGGAGGGAGGGACAGGCCTGGTATAGCAGCAACTCTACAGACATGTCTTGCATTACCCGAATCTAACTCCATCTATCCTGGCCCCTCCTTTGGTGCACAGAAGTTCACTGGCTGTTTCTTCTTATCTCACTAGGACTCTCCTGTATGCCACCCTCTTTTCCAGGCTAGTATTCTTCACCCTAAATCCCCTGTCCTAGTGCAACACACAAAGAGGCTACTTCCTGTTTTTATTTTCTATCTCTGGACTGCTTAGGAACCAATAAAAAGTGTTTCTAAATTTTGCAAGAAGCTTAGTTCTCATTTTCTCAGATTTTAAAATCATTTGATTTTGACAAAACGGAGGTAAGGCAGGGGTAGGGGGAAGGAGTTGGGGTGTCCCCAGTCAATATGTGTAAGTGGGGAGTGAGGAGCAAAGGAAAGGAGGCAAGTTTAGTTCATAAGTTGCCCAAGCATGGAATGACACCTGTGAGAGGGAGGTGTCTGGCAAGTCCTGGTTTACCAAGCTGTGCACTTCCAGTGGCTTCCAAAGAATCATTTCTCCTTCACAGCACTAGGAGGAGGGGACGGCAATCACGAGTCTGTGAGTAGAGACTCCTTTCCACTTCATTTTATTCTTCAACTCAATGTTTCAGAAGTATCATTTTAATAAAGGGAATTATATTCTCCTGGTTTTAGGATAATGTTTTATGATATAATCACACATAGCTACAACAGATGGATTTAATAATTTTGTCATTTCTAAGCAAACATCTGTCACAATAAATGAAACATTCATCACAGTAAATGGAAGTGAGATGTTTTTAGTTCATAAAGGGAGATACCTAAAGAAATATCTACTAAACCAGGCACGGTGGTGCACACCTGCGATCCCAGCGGCTTGGGAGGCTGAGGCAGGAGGATCTCTAGTATGAGGTGCTAAGCAACTCAGTGAGACCTTGTCTCTAAATTAAATACAAAATAGGGCTGGGGATGTGGCTCAATGCTGAAGTGCCCCTGAGTTCACTTCCTGTTACAAAAAAAAAAAAAATCTCCTAAAGTTTCTTAAGTACTTATGTGCCATGCACTGAACTAGGATTTGCAATGTGATCTGCAGGAGTTCATCATGGATGAGTGTGAGAAGTCAACATATGTATGTGGTGATACCTTGGTATCTGCAAGAGATTGTTTCCAAGACCCCTTGTAGATAACAAAATCACAAGGTGCTCAAGTCCCTCAAATAAAAGGGTACAGTATTTACAAGTAAACTATGTGCATACTTCTGAATGCTTTAAGTCATCTGTAGAAGATTTAATGAAATTTAAATTCCATGTAATTGTTATGCTAGATTGTATATGGAATGATAAGAAAAAGAAGTCCATATATGTGTGTAAAATATAGTTTTTATTCAAATATTTTCAAACCATGGTTGGTTATAGTTGCAGGACCTAAAAATATGGAGAGTTCCCTTTCTCTCCCCCCACTTTCTCTCTCTCTCTCATACATACAAACATACCCACTTACACTCAATCACACTTGCATCTCCATATAATTATACACAAATGCACACATATAGCTATGTATACACTAACTCTCCAAATATTTCTAAATTGAGTGAGTTTTAATTCACTCAAGATAGGCAATAATATACCATGGCAAAATAATCTTCTGACTTTGGAGTTAATTAATATGGATTTGATTCCCAGCAATACCATTACTAGTTGCATAGTTTTGAGCAAACTAATAAAAATTCCCTAAAATTCCAATTGAACAATGGGAACAATACTACTTATCTCATAGAATTGGTGTTTTATATAGATTTTACCTTTTAATTTCACAAATACATTGTGATACAAGTGCTATTACCATCCCAATGCTTTAGAAAAAGAAACTGAGACACAGGGTAATTAGGTAACTTGCTTAAAGTCAGATAGTTCAATGGGGCAAAGCCAGTACACATATTTGAATTGTTGAAGTGTTTTCTCTCATATATGGAAACTTGAGCAAAATACAGGAAAAAAGGTAGAAGGATCAGATATCCCAAATGCATAAGTTTTAGAAAATAAAACAAAAAATAAAAACACTCATAACTTTATCAAATACTTTATATGGATATCTATCTGCAAAAAATAGGATTATTATATAATACGATTTTGAAATTTGCCTTGTATAATGCAAATTTGGTATAAATAGTTTTCTATAAAATTTGACCCTTAAAACAAACAAAGAAGATGTAGGGAAGATTAGTACATTAGAAGAAGGAGAGCAAGAGAGGAGGGACAGAATAGGGGAAGAAATGAGGAATGAATTTTGAAAAATCATGCTATGTGCATACATGGATATACCACAGAGAATTTCACCTTTATGCATAAGTAGAAAGAAAGGAACAAAAATAAATAAATAGATGGGTAAAAGGAAGTTCAATAGAATAGAGGAAGGAGAACAGGTGGAGGGAGGTGGGGAGAGAAAAGGGGAAACATTAAAGTGAAATTGAATTCCACCTACATATGATTTTGGGGGGATGAACCTAACTACTACAGATAGTTTCAATGCTCTAGAAATAACAAAACAGGGTCAGGAGAGGATAAGGGCACAAGAGCGCGTAGGAGAAGGGAGGATGGATATGATCAAAACTAGATATATGTGTACGGAAATGCCACAATGAAATTCATTAATTTGCAAAATTGATATGCATTTATAATTATAAAAATAATTAGAAAAGAAAGAGGGTAGGGGTGTAGAAAGAGGAGATGCAGGAAAACACTAATGTAAACTCATTGCCTTGTTCATTAAACTCACATTCCTTCCAAATAAACACAGGATTGTAGTTTCTTGAAGTCAGAGACCTCATATATATCCTAGTGCACAAAACAGCAATAGGATCTTGCTAAAATGAAGTTCTCAGTGAAGAAATAAATCAATGAAAAGGAAAAAGATGGATTATTTCAGGGAAAAACTACAGAAATCAAGAGGGAAAGAGAAAACACACAATCAGGATCCATATCATCTGTTTTCTTTTCCTTTGACGCCTTTGTTACCCTTCTCATATAATTAATTACTTCCTTTTTGTGCACCTCCGGTGTCCCCTCCAAAGGTTTAAACACTGACAGCTCTTTACTGACATTATTTTTTAACTCTACCATGAGGAGAGGAGTTATCTGTGGGAAGGATAGTATTTTATTCATTTTTATATCTCCAGTTCCTATAATATCAGTTAGCCATGGCTGACAATGTGGGAATAACAAATGCTATCTGTTCATTATTATTGCTGGAGTAATGACCGTCACTGAGCAGGGAACCCTGCTCTCTTCGACATCTGATCAACTACTCTTTTTCAGCCCACTGGTTTTTGATGCCTGGTGCACAACTTAGGCCTTTTTACTCCTTATATTGTTGACTACCTTTAATTCACCAAGTTTAACTTCTGTTTCATTCTCCATGAATATGTGCATTGCCCCCTTAGGTTTCCCTTTGTCAAGCTCCTCAGGAGCCCCTGCTCTGGCATTTCTCCCCCTCCTGTGAGGCTCTGCTGCCCTCTAGGGGGCCTGGTACTATACAGGTCTCAGGACCCAGCAGACTTGCTCTTGGTAGCACAGTCCTGACAGCAATGTCATGCCCCAGAAGTGCAGCCAAATCCTAGGGATCTTTAACTTACTCCTACATGCCCCAGTTTACAAATCTGTGGCTCTATAGAATAGTCAGTTCAGGAACACAAATCAGGCTTAAGCAAGTAAGTGGGGTGCCAAGGACTGCCCATCACAAATAAAGGTCTACAGGAGGATCACAGGAGGGGTTTCAGTGTATCAACAGGGTCCCTGGCTATTAGTGTCTCACCTGCATCCTGGTAGCTTGAATATATCAAAGTTTATGCTATGGAATCCAGCAGCCAACAATGAGAGTGCTGTATCTGACCAACGAATGCTGATTTCCATCTTTCCTTGACCCAGGGAGACAAATAACCTCCTCAGAAGATGGAGCCTGTGTTTTTCATTAACTCCCACCAAACATCTGATTGCACACCCAATGCTGACTCTTAACCATTCTCCTTGGTGTCTCTGTCATGGTAACTGTTGGCTTCTCCTTCATTTTTTGGGGGGTGGCTATCAGGAATTTAATTCAGGGACCCTCAACCTTCCACATCCCCAGCCCTATTTTGTATTTTATTTAGAGACAGGGTCTCACTGAGTTGCTTAGCACCTCACTTTTGCTGAGGCTGGTTTTGAAGTTTCTGCTCACCCTCTAAAATGACAGTTTGGCTGCTGCCTTAAGATCTTTTCACTTGCTTTTCCCTCTGCCTGCAATCCTTACCCTCTACCACCCAGATCTGTGTTCTTATTTCACTCTCCTCTCTCTTCAAAGTATTCAGAGAGGCTGCTTGGGATGCCATTTCTTTTTAAAATTTATTCTCTTTGGTTGTATACAACACCAGGATACACCTTGACATTATCACAAAAGCAGGGAATACAGCTTGCTCCAATTCAGCCCAGCACTACCCCGCCACCCCCACACCACTCCCCTTTCCCTCCACTTTAGGATACTATTTCTAAAAATATTTGAAATCATTCCCAATTCACCTCACTCTTGTATCTTATCTTGCTTAATTTTTCTTTATAGCAATTAACATTATGCATCTGTTTATATTTTATTGTCATTGTCTCTGACTATTGTTGAAGTTCTGTTGGGGTTGTTTTGTTCACCACTTTATTTTTAAAACGTAAAACATTTCCTGGTAAATAACACATTATCATGAATAATTGCCAGTGTACTAGTGAACAAAGTCAGTGTTATGGTTTGGTTGAGAAGTCCCCCCAAAGCTCCTGTTAATGTAGGAATATTCAGAGATGATTAGTTTATGAGAGCTGAAACTAATTTCCATCCTAGTTTGAAGGGACTGACTGGGTGGTGAATGTAGGCAGGTGAGGCATAGCTGGAAGAGGTAGGTAACCGTGAGCTTTCCCTAGAATCATGCATCTTCCCTGTGACCCCTTCTCACTTCTGCTGCTTCCTGACTTCACCATGATCTGAGCAGCTCCACTGGCCCTTCCTCCATGATGTGCTCCCTCACCTTGGACCCAGGGCAAGGGAGTCAGCCATCTATGGACTGAGACCTCTGAAACTGTGAGCCCCAACAAACTTTTCTTCATTTAAGTTGTTTTTGGGTATTTTGGCCAAAGCAATAGAAAAGCTAACTAAAAGAGAATATTAAAATATAGATCAAATTCTCCAGAATTGTTCTATGATCTGTTTCTAGGACATTTACTTTATCTTCTATAAGATGAATGTGTGTTTGTGTGTGTGTGTGTGTGTGTGTGTATGTGTACAGTAATAGCCATCTAAGTGAATGATAAAGTCATTAATATGAGCCCTGTTGAGAATTTCTGTGGACTACATAGTGAATGACCAGTGAAGATTGACTTTATGAACATGACATGGCATAAGCTGGAATGGTAAGATGAATGAGAATGAGTTCCATGTACAATAAATACTCTGGATAAACAGCAATGTACAACGACTGATTTAGGTCCATGGGTGTAGCCGCTGATTTTTGAAGAAAATTTAGGCTTAGGAGGAGCACAAGATAAAGTTGAAAAGATGAGAAAGGTGAGCCGAAGATACCATAAAGAGCCTTGAATTGCCAGACATGTATTTTTTAACAGAAAAGAGGAGGGACTGGGTAGTTTGGGGTTGGTAAGATGTTCTGGATTTTTCACTCTTGCATTAGTTCAAACATGTAGAAATGAGGTATTCTAATTTGCATAGCAGCTGTGAAAAAAAAATTAAGATAAAAAGCTAAACACTTAAAAATAATCTACTGTAGCATCTTATACATGATTAATATAAGTTAAATTGAAGACAAAATTGAATTAAAATAAGCATAGTTACTCTTTGAGAGTGAAAAGTAAAGAGTTGGATTCATTTAACAAAAACAGGGAAAGAAGAAATCATTGAAGAAGAATTTTTTGATATAAAAGAGGATGTTATTCTCTACTTATGAAATAAAGCAATGTAATCATGCCTGTATGAATGTTTTGTTGTATTTTTTGTAAGGGGTCTCATTACAAATCAAGGAAAATAAATCCATACTTAGGATGAATAAAAAATAAAAGAGAATGTTAGTCAGCTTTGCTTTGCTGTGACCAATACACCCACAAGAATATTTTAGAGGAGGAAAAGTTTATTTTGGCTCACAGTTTCAGAGGTTCAGTCCATGGGGGCTGACTCCATTGCTCTGTCCCTGAGATGAAGTAGAAAATCATGGCATAAGGACATGTCAGAGGAAAGCTGCTCTGCTCAGGCAACTGGGGAATAGACAGCGCTTTGGTACCAAGAACCAGGGATAATATAATCCCAAGGATACACCCTTAGTGACTTACTTCCTCCAACCTACCTGCCTACAGCTACCACTCCATTAATCCATTAAAATTATTAATCCATCAAATGGATTAATCCACTGATTCAGTTACAGTTCTCACAATCAAATCATTTCACCTCTGAATATTCCTACACTATCTCACACATGTGCTTTTGGGAAGCACCTCATGTCCAAACCATAGCAATGAGTTTTGGGTGTATGGAGGTTGAGGTGATCACAGGTATCAAAACACAGCTACCCAGCTGTCATTTTCAGAGGCACAACTAGAGCTCCAGGAAGGGCAATACTTGAGAACTGAGAATGTAATGATGTTTGTGTGTCCCAAAAGGAACAGAAGTAGAAAGTAGCTGAGGACCATGGATTGGCTGAGGTAATACCTACAGTTAGGAGACAGGGGGCAGCCTCACAGGGCTCCAAATTCTACTTTGGTACCTGCTATTCTTTCTTTCCGAGATGCCTATCTGAGCAGCTTAAATACTTTGTCTTCTTTTCCATGCTACATCCTTTGCCGGGTTTGCTTAATAGATCACCAAGAGTTAACTCTATACCTGATCCCCTCTTTTGAGATCTACAGGAATGTATGTTCAGTTAAGGAGTAATGGAGGATACAAGGAGGTGTGAAGAGCTCCGGGAGTAGGCTGCCCATCATGAGCTCAAACTGGCTCAGTTACAATCCAAGTGTACAATCTTAGAAAACATATTCCTTCTCTCTTTCAGTTTTCACAGCTGTAAGAATCAGTAGAGGGCTTATTTTAGCTCAACAGCTAGAGAAAATGACAGCCTTATTTTCCTCGTTTATTTCTTCCATCTCCTATACCTAAGGAATGGATCTTGAGGGAAGAGTTATTAACTCACAGAATTATGCTTTAGGCATACTTTCCTCTGATATGAAATTTTATGTTCTGAAAATGACATGGCTTGCATGCCCCAGGTATGTTGCAGCTAGGCCACTGCTAAGCAGGGCTAATTCAAAAAAAGGAAATATTTCTTAAAATGGTACTTCAAACACTTGCTGGTTTACCTCACCACCCACTTTTATCAATTAATCAAAAATATTTTAATCAGATTTAGGTAGTGACAAATGAGACCACTAGCATCACATACAAATTTAAATTCGCTGTAATTACAGTATTCAAGAATACCAATTCATTATACACAGGAAGTATTTTTTATGCAATTCATCATAATCATCCAGACATAGTCTTTTATAGCTACACAAAGATATTTCAATTATTGCAGAACCAAACCATTTAATTAATCATTTGAAAGCATTTCTTCCTCCAAAGTAAAATATCTTGAATATATCATCCATAGCATTATAAACACCCAATCTAAATCTTAGCATTTCCTTTCTACATGTCCAATAAGAGACAGAAATATATTTGAATGGTATATCACCAGGCAGTGGTAAGCAAGACTGGAACAGTTGACTTATTCCCTTGGAAAATGAACTAATGAGTATAGATTCATCATTGGGAGGAGTTAAGTCTTCACTAAAGAGACTAGAGAAGTGAATTTTTACTGTTCACTGAATACAAATTTATTAGGGAATTTGCTATTAAACAGACACTGTGTTAGTTTCTAGTGATAAGGTGATAGAAGGCAATGCCTACAAGATGCATACAACTTAGTGAGGTGGGGGAAGGGGTTAAAATGGGTAGGCAGGAAACTTGGGATCCTTCAAGGTCAGGTCTCTGGGTAGCAAGGCTGAGAAACTACAGACACAAACCAAGCCTCAGCAAGGCTGTGTAAGCAGAAAAAACTGATAGTTGAGACATTTACTGTCTGGTATCCAGACCCCATCCAAAAATGGGGCCACAGTAACCTGATTGTACCAAAGAGCATGTGAAGAACCTGTGGACATGAGTGCCTTACCCAGAATTGAGTCAGGAGCTAGCTCCCTTAACCCTGAGATCTATACAAACCCCTAGACAAGAGTCACTCTCCAGAATCCCTCTTTTGGGACCCCATCCACTTTTGAGAGCTCTTTCTTTCTATTACTCTAAAAAATCTTTTCACTTTGCTCACACTCTTGTGTTCGTGAATTTCATTCTTTGAATTCACATGACAAAGAACCCAACCCTGTGCTCCATGCTACCTTAGCATGCAGAAAAAACACAAACCAATATTAATTATCCCAAATTTACCATCACACATTGTACGTATATATTGATTTATCCTACTGTACCAATAATTATGTACAGTATTCTATCAATTATTTTTTCTCTGAGATGGGGTCCCACTATATTGTCCAGGCTGATTTCAAACTCTTGAACTCAACTGATTGTCCTGCCTCAGTCACCTAGGTAACTGCGATGACAGGTGTTGGACTCTATGCTTGGTCATTATTTAAAAACAAAAAAACAAAAAAACACTAATAATAGATACAACCTGTTGAGTTCTACATGAAAAAATCCAGAAAGTCCAATAGATACAGTTTGTAAAAGAAGTGTAATATGTGTGTTAAAATTAGGAGGTAAGAGGGTGTTTTCTAGGTAAAAGAAATAGAGATAAATGCAAGCATTAGGAGAGGCAGGAAGCATAACATATACACAGGCAAGAGCATACCAAGCAAAGAAATGGCCAAGGCATGATGTGCTGGGGAGACTGCTGCACCTTGGCTCTGTAGAACAGAGTGTTAGGCTGTTAGAGGAACACTGGTGGTTGGGACATTGTGGGGCTGGTGAGGCAGGGTGGTAGCATTATCCAAGGCTTTGCAGGTCAGATCATTAAAGAACCAGGTCATCAAGGCTTTGAGCCTTGTGAAGAAGTTTTAGATTTTATAAAGGCATCCATACACACTGAAATCAATTTGAAGGTTGAGAAATATGATCAGATCTGTACTTTAGGAAGATCACTGGCAGCTGTGGGGACAGGGCGGTGCATGAATAATAAAGATTTGACATATAGGTAATGAGGACCTAATGCATAGCAATATTGGTGAGAATGCAAAAGATAAGATAAAACTGTTCACGAAATGATTGCTTAGATATGAAGGGTGTGGAGAAGTAAAATGCAAAGCATGACATAGGTTGGATAATTAGTTGGAAATTGCAGCTTTTTTTCCCCAGGGAGAACACATAAGGAGACACTTCACTGATGAGGTGTGGAGAAGTGACAGTGAAGTAATTTAATTTCCAAGTCAAATACTATTTTCTTTTGATGACCCATGTTACACACAAAAATGACCATATTATCAAATGCAGTTGGTTTTGACAATGGTCTCAAATATTTGCATGAAATAGGTGCTTAAGAAATATCTGTTGACTTAAAACTTTACCTGATCACTTATAAAAATATACCTTTCACTATCTCATACATTTTAAAAGAATATTAGAAATAGTGTTCATTTGTAAAAAGAAAATGAAAATATAAGTGATAACAATGAAACCATGTACTTAATTTGTGTCTCTCCTTAGGAAATGTGTCCATTCTACCAATTTTGTTAGAGTCAGTGCTGTCTGCATTACTCAGACATTTCAGTAAGAAACTAAAATGTTTGTCATGTGTATACTTCCTTTCATGACCAAGTCCAGTCATCTGGGACCTTATCTGGGTCATAATGCAGAAGAGTACTCTAGACAGGCTTTAATTCCTAGAGAAGAGAATGTGGTAAGGGAAGAGGTTAGTAGAAGAAAACTGGGCAATGAGAAATCATTTAATTTTTCAAGGAGTTAAACAGAAGGCTGCCTCGTTCAAATCAAATTAGAGCAATGAAAGTTTCTCAAATGTCCGTCTCAACTCTGACCTTTCATTAACTCCCGTAAAGGCTTTATTACTGTCTTAAAATGCAAAGCTAGTATTTATTTAATATTAATGTTAGGGTAGCTGAAGTCTTGAATTCTACAGCCAAACTACTTACACTTGAACTCAGAATATAATACTTTCTATCTCTATGTACCTGGGCAATTTGCTTAAAACTTCATGATCTTTCAATTTCCTTCCTTATAAAATGGGCGCACTAATGCTATCTCCCTCATGGGGTTGTTTTAATGATTCAAGAATGTTGACACTATTGCTGGACACAGCACAAATGTTCAGAGTCAACATCATCATCCTCACTGACCCCTTGCTATGTCCTGCTGCCCTCCCCCTTTCCTCCTGCAGGTTCTACCTACTTCAGCTTCAGCTGGGATGCCTAAGAGTCTAATTTTAGGTCAGGAACTGCTTGACTCCATTTCCAATCTCCTTTCTCATTTAACTCCCATTGGCAGACCCCAACATCTTCAAGTACATCAAGCTCTTAGGTATTAAGGGTTGCGCACTAACTCCTTAATATTCACGGATTGCAAAAAGCTAACTGCTCTTTCACCAAGTTTTGTCCCCCTCCAGAAATGGGATAACAAAAGATATGACAGGGCAGTCTGGCTTCTCCTTTTGAAGGCCAAGCTTTAGAAAGAGCCATGGATTCTAGAGCTAACGATCTTAATCTCATCAGCTGAGTTCAAATGCTGGCTTATCCTTTTAACACATTGATCAAGTTCTTCATCTCTCTCACCTGTAGTGTTCTCATCAATACAAAGGGCATAACACTTTCCTTGTGAAGTTCTTGTAAGAAATGAATTATATTAAGCAGATGGTTTACATAGGCACATGGTGCAGTGCCAATAAGCAGAAGATCTTAGTAGTAGTTGGTTCGATTCTAAAGAAGCAGCTCTCAAAATGTGGCACATTGAATTTGAGAGCCATTTCTGGTATCAAAAGTGAAAGGCAGCAAAATATTTAGGCAAGATTCCTTTATGGTGTGTGAGACTAACATACACGTTTTTAGAATCTAATATCAACATTCTAGAAGATGATATTGATTTTTTCCAACTGCTATATGTCACATCATTTTCATAGGTATGGGAATGTGGTATCAGTGATGATGAGGAAGCCAACTGATAAAATTGGGAAGTTTGTTTTAGGAACCTTCTTTAGCAGGTAAAACTTGGAATATGCACATCTATTATTAGCACTGCTCCTGCAAAGGTGTGCCTGGCTCCCCACATTAAGCGCTCTGTATGAGCCCACAGTGGCAGCCCTCCACTACAGCTACACAAGCAGAGATGCTCTTTCCCAGTGGATCTGCCCAGAGAACCCACCTGCCACCTAGTGGCCAGGGAAGGGACCTGGTCTGCGCACTGCTAGGGGCTGAGGTTGTGGGGGGAAGGAGAGGAGACAGAAAGAGAGAGTCTGTAAACAGTTGACACATAAGGTCTGGCTCTTCACTAGCACCACTAAGGATGGTCAGAAATGCCCTGGAGTTTAAAGGCTGTCTGCTCCTTTCAGCCTACAGCTCGCCGTCTGTCTGGCACTATTCTCCCTGGAGATGCAGTCACAAAGCAGTGTCTGCACAGTGAATACAATTAAATGAAAGGCTCTGGAAATGTCCGAGGGGAAATTAGATAACATGTGCTTTGATGCAGGGATTTGGAGTTTGAAGGTGAAAAAGACAGGCAAGACATCAGAAGGCTGCATCTGCTTAGCTCCAGTTCAGCACATTAGCATTCTGCTAATGGGCCTGTAAGTTCTTTGCTGAAGTCAATTTGCTCAGTTTTTCTCAAGTACCATTTCAAACATCCTTTAGATTAAAACAAGTCCTAAAGTTAGAATTCTGTTGTGACTGCACGTTGAAATCATTTACTTTCTTGTATTTTCATTAGTTAATCAACAAAAGGGGAAAATGCTTACTAGTCCATTTGGGCTAAGGCATTTGGTTCTCATTTTGCTGTCCTGGCAGACACTATTAGCTCTGTAATGGAGGACAAAAACTGACTTCAGCCCTGGTGCATTCCCAGCAAAGGGCTGCACACTCAGCTCTACCCAATGGCTTAGGTTCCTAAGACTTGTCCGCAGTTCACTGTGAACTCAAGTTTCTCTCATTTCTTTGCATTTTGTGTAATGTCATAATGCTTTTGCCTGAGTCAGAGCATACCTGTCTGATTCTCACCAGCAGGTCAACTGTGACCCTGCTCTTTTCAGCTTCTGCCCAAAACCTTCATGGGATCCAAAGTGAAGAGGACAGGACACAGCACAGGGGAGAGTTTAGGTGGATGGTGTAGTACAGCGCATATTTGTTTACCCTCTGAGGAGCATGAGAAGGAGTACTCAGGAGAGCTTGGTCTCCTTTTGAACCTCCTGATTTAACACAATAGCAATTTCTAAGCACCTACTCGGAGTCAACTCAGAGATCAATTAGAGAATGTTCTTGCCCTGAGTGACCTCTGATAGAGTAATCATGTTGAGACTGTGGCATGAAAACAGCCACCTTTGTGATACACACCCAGGAGTTTTGGTGAGGAGAACAAAATCTCGCCCTTTACCTGATCCAATAGTCCTTTTTTAGTGAGTATTGTAGACAAGATAGGATCCTTCATGGAGGATCCAGGTTTTACAGAGGTATGTCAATTGTTTATCACTTTTGTAACAAGTGACCACAAACTTAGAGACATAAAATATTATCTTATAGTTGTGGAGATCAGGAGTGTGAAGTGGCTTTCATGGGCTGCAGTTATGACAGCAGGGCTGTGTTTCTCCTGGAGGCTCCAGGGGCAATTCATTTCCTTGCCTTTCCACCTTCTAGAGGCTGCTTGCATTCCTTGGTTCTAGACTCTTCCCTCATTTTCAAAGCCAGCCAAGATGTATTTTCAAATCTGACTCTAATACCACTGATTCCCTCTTATAAGTGGTTACGTGGGGTCTACCTGGAAAATCCAGGATCATCTTTCCATCTCAAGATCCTTCATAATTATATCTGTAATGTTCCTTTTGCCATAGAAGGTAACATTCACAAGTTCCAGGGACAGGACATGAGCAGGTTTGGGTGGCATTATTCTAGCTACTAGAGAATGAATATCCACATAGATATTATTCTGTTCTATTACCTCCCTTTTTCTACTCATGCTAAGATTTAATAAGGCTTATTTGTTGCCTTGATTTGGCTTTTATTCTTATGGCAAAATTATATGATAAGCACATGCTGAGATTTTAACCAAATTATATCCAAAGCCTTTTCATATTCCCTGTTAGTTAAGCATGGTTTGGCATCTGGCACTGATGCAGCTTTTTATTTGGACCTGATTGTACTGGGATGACAACTCCTGGACTGGACATGAGGCAAGAGGGTATACCCCTCCTACAGAAGGGGAGACATTGGATGAATGTTTTAGAGCCATCTTTGAGATTACTGGAGAATTTTCCAGGTGAAATGAGTGGAAAGTAAGCTTAATAACTCAACCAGCAGAGAGCCTCTTAGGATAGCAATGTTATTATTTACCCTCAGGTGGGCAGGTAATATACTAGTGTTTAATGAGTTTGCAAAGCAAAAAGCATAATATGGAGCAAACAAGAATGAGGGAACAATTACCCAACTTGATATATTCTCTTGAAAGCTTACCAGTCCTGCTATTATAGAAAGAACATGGAAGTTAGAGTCAGACAATCTTGAATTTGAATCTTATGTGTGCCCCATACCAGTTATGTAATCTTGGAAAGATCACTTAACCTTGGAAAGATCACTTAACCTTCTTAGCTTTGATTTTTCTCACTTAAAACAGACATACTAATAATAGCCGATTCATATGGTTGTTGTGAGCTTAGTATACACGAGTCCATGGTTCTTAAAGGAAACTATAGCATGTGACTCCTGTACCAGCAACATTAACATTACCTGGGAGTTTGTTAGAGATGCAAACTCTCTGGTCCCCACCTTGACACACTGAACCAGAAACTCTGGGTTAAAGAGCTTGAATCCATAAAATAATGATATGCGAAACACATGGAGTAGTGTTCCACCCATGATTGGGACTCACTTAGCAAATGCTGGCCATAATTATTCTTTTCACTGCGTGCTTTGTTATAATTTTTCACCATGCTTTGCTTTTCAATTATTGTTTGTTTTGGAAGAGCAAGGTCAGTGACTGATTGATGTTTGTTCACCAAGTCATGATCTCTGTTTTTCTCAAACTAAAAATGTCACATAAATAAACAGGAAAATATGCTTTATTTGTTTGAATTTTTGGCTGTGCCATTTTAACTCAGCAGAGAAGGAGTCACGCTCTCTGACAGTTTTTACCATCTGGAGTGTGCTGTCATGATATCATAAAGCAAGCCTAAGAAGCAAGTTTGTGCAGGAGAGTTGCTGTGAATATTTTATTCAATTTTTTGCAAAACTAAGTGAACAATATGAGCACATACTTGCCTCACCCCAAACTATTGCATATTATGTAATGCATAAAATTTGCCAC
Source organism: Glaucomys volans (assembly GCA_020662805.1). NCBI lineage: Eukaryota > Metazoa > Chordata > Mammalia > Rodentia > Sciuridae > Glaucomys > Glaucomys volans. The sequence continues at coordinate 56,760 of JAJEJO010000872.1, forward strand.
AGTGCTTCATCATTTAATTTCTGCATAATTAAGATGAAGACACATGTTCTGGACCAAGTTAAAAATCATGTTTTTTTTTTAATGAAAAATATCAATCCATGGACAAAACCACAACAGGAATGAAAAAATAGCAAAATCCCACAAACCACTTTTAAACTCTGAGGAAAGCATTACTGGGAGAAAAAAATAAAACACTTTAACAGAAATTTATAAAAACCTGTCACCTAAGAATATAATGAAAATTTTGAGGGTCATGTCCCTGTAGGATATAGAAATGATTCACTAGCAATTCTAGCAGGATTTACAAAGTCAAATATTTCCATTTCAGTAACTTTGTTAAAGAATGAAGTCATGGATCCTCTTCTTCATTATGTCACCAGAGTTGTGTAGTTGGTGGACTTGAACTGAGATGACCTCATGATTAGGAGAAAGGAAATGGACATCTTCTGGACTGTGAGATACACTCTGTGCCATGCTCACAGAGACCCTGTGAGATGAGTATTATCATCCCCTGTTTAAAGGCTCTGAGAGTTCATGTGTTTTGTCTGGCTTGTTAATGGCAGAGCCAGGAATGGAATACAGATCTCTTAGGTAGGGCTCACTTTCCTGTACCACACTACTTTCATGATGCCATCTTGGCAAAGCTGCATCTTACCAAATAAAAATATTGTTTGGTATAGGTACCAAAACCTGTCACCTGTAGGGTCCTTTCTCTGGGATTAATATTAGTATCAAAATATGGCAGAAATGCATTTTGATGACCTTATTTAACAACATCAGCATCAGCAAAATGGGGAATATAGTTGGGAAAATGAGTCCATCAGGAAAGCAATATCTGAATGGCAAAGAACTTTGAAGACATATAGATCTGGCATGGAATCCCAAAGTTTGGTTACATCATTTATCAGTTCACCAACTAAAGCTACTTTGCCTCTACTGTGCCTGTTACTATTTTTTTTTTTTGTTATCTGTAGACAGAGGACAGTACTTCCTATTATAAAATATTATGCACTTTTTTTTTTTTTGCAGGGGATTGAACCCAGGGCCTTATCCTTGCTAGGCAAACACTCTACCAACTGAGCTATATCCCCAGCCCTAAAATATTATGCAACTTTTATGTATCAATTAAGAATAAATTTTAAAATAACATTATGTGAAGATCCAATGGGATCCAATACTTAGGGTAGAACTTGTCATGAAGTAGTAGTTGCCTAATAAATATTTACTACATCTAGGATGATGCAAGCCATTGACAATCATGATAATAATAGCAGGAAAGGACACATAAGTTTTGATTGGGAATGAAGCAGGAAGGCATCAACTGGTGTTGGGAGAATGGATGTGGGTAGGAGGGTCCTGGATGTCTGAAGTGGGTGAGAGTTAAATGAAAGAAGCTATCAAAAGGAAATGGGGAAAGCTGAAAGGTAGCTGCCTGGCTCCTGAGACTAAGCCATTAGGGACCTGGTGGAGGCCCCTCCTTTGCCCCTCAAGGCAGCCTCTTCTCCTGTTTTCTGCTGGCATATATTTTATATTCTTTTAGTGCCCTATATGCATCATCATGTTCCCTCATTGGATTGGTGTTCATGCTGATCCCTAAAGAGTCAATCCATTACATGGTTTTCACTTGGATCATTTAATCATCCTCTGAGATCCAACTCAGGTGACACCCTCCAAGGAACCTCTGAATTGGACGCAGTTCTTTCCTTGGTGACTTTTCATTTCCCTGTGCATCTCTCTCCCTCATCACTTTATACACTATAAAAATTAATAATTTGTAAGGCTGGTCTCCCACACTACTCTGTAAGCTTCTACAAAGGGCAAGCTTTGTATCTTACTTATCTTTATACTCCCAGGACTCAGCAATATACCCAGGACATAATTGGTGCCCTAAAAACACTGGTTGAATTAAACTGGACTGAACCAATTTGGGAAGAAGGATTTTTTGCCTATTTTATGAGATTTCCACTTACATTAAGCATTCCATCCCCAAAAAAGAATTATAAAAAGAGCAATATAGGGCTGGGGATATAGCTCAGTTGGTAAAGTGCTTGCGTTGCAAGCACAAGGCCCTGGGTTTAATCCCCAGCACTGCAAAAAAAAAAAAAAAAAAGCAGTATAAATCCTTATAATTCATGTAAATAAATAGTAAATATTGATAAAAGTTTATTCTTGCATACAAAATTTGTACAGGTATTTCAAAGTCACCATTAAATTTCTAGATTCCAGCAATTTTACATCTGCAAATTTTATCTCAGAGGCTTTTATATACTTTATAGAGGACACCAACACAAATCAAATCAGGTTGAGTTGAAGGTATGACTAAGTCAAAAAAGGACAGACAAACAAAGATCCAGAGAGCAGTTTTCCAGCATACTCCTCAAGGGAGAATTATACTTTCACTCATTCAGTCCCTGTTCTCCTGAGTTCAGGTTACCATATATTAAGGGATGTGATGGGAAACAATTTAATGATCACCTCATGGGCTTGGAAGCCAGTCTTCTCTTATTCTAATTCTGCTTCATCTATTTATTCTCTGAATGCACTTGAGCAAATAAATTAGCCTCTGTTCATCTCAATTTCTTCATCTTAAAATAGAAAAAAATAATACCAAAGGTTTCAATACATTTAGAGCAGTGCCTTCCTCATAGCAAGTGCTCATCAAATATAATTACTTCCAACCTTCAGCCTTCCTTGTTGGCAAAGGTTAGTGCAGCTCAGACATCATTATCTATCTATTTATCCATCCATCTATCCATCCATTCGTCCATCCATCCATCCTTAATTTACCCACTTAACAAACATCAGTGGGTATTAACTATGTGCCTGGCACTAAGCTGCATGGCCAATGTCACAGAAAATGAGTAAGACATGGTCTTTGTTCTCAGTGAGTTCATGATAGAGTGTGTGAGTATTTGTGCATGTGTGTGTGCATGTCTGCACATATCAGGGGGTCTTATAACATTGGTAATACATACTCTACAGCAGAAAGCACATGCTTCATTTCAATTATAAGGTGGGGAACCTAAAGCAGTCACAGGGGTCAGGACAGGCTTTTCAATAGGAGTGTTATCTAAGATGAGGACGAGATAGCCAAATGAGAGTTGGGATAAATTGAGAAGGGTTGATTTCACACCAATGTGGCTTTCTTGCTAGAAGCCTGTTGTAGTTTGTATGCAAAGCATCCTCCAGAGATTAATGTTTTGGTCCCCTATGCAGCAATGCCCAGAAGTGGGGCTTTGGGGAAATGATTGGATCATGAGGTGGAATGCAGCCAAAATAAGTCTTTCTTTGTCTAAACTGTTTTTCTCAGGTATTTATCCCAGTGATGAAATCTCACACAAGGCCTGAAAACAAAACTGAGGGGTGTGTCAATGGAAAGTCATACATGGAGTGGCCAGAAGCAAAGCTGATTGGTGGAAAAGAAATCAGATCACAAGCGTGTTTCCTAAGAGATGAGTAAGTTAGGCTTTGCCCTATCCTTCTCAGTAGAGAAGCCCACAGGGCTTCTAACTAGGGATTCAAATGTTTAGATAGTTTTTCTTATTTGAACTGATTCTTTTAAAGCTTATTTCCAATTCCTGACAGAATTAACTATTTCTACATTTGGGCCCCTCTGTTTCCCCCACAGACTCCTATCATAGCACTACATCACTTTATTGAACTTACCTGTTTCCAATTCAGTGTTCTTGGAGAGGCTGAAAGTGCCTCAAAGGCTGTTTTTCAGGATGGAAAAAGGGATTGACACAGAGCAGGCACTCAAGGGAAGCTTGATTTAAAAAGTTTGGAGTTAGGCAAAAAGTATCTTATATTTTTAGAACAAAGTATTATTAGATAAAATCTGGACAATCAAATCAACAAAGTAATTCTTCTTCATTGTAATGGTAGTGTGAGTCCTGTGAGCTGCTGCTCAACAGATTCGAAAGCCATCTATCCTATGTGTGCTGTCATTGAGCACTAGTACGAGTCAGTCATGGTGCTCAGCACAAAGGGAGATAAAAACACATTTATAGGCCAAGGAGTGGGATAGCTGGGTCAAATGGTGGATCCATTCCAAGTTTTCTAAGGAATCTCCACACTGCTTTCCAGATTGGCTGCACCAACTTGCAATCCCACCAGCAATATATGAGTGTACCCTTTTCCTAACATCCTCGCCAACACCTTTTGTTGCCTGTATTCTTAATAAAAGACATTCTAATTGGGGTAAGATGAAATCTTAGTGGTTTTGATTTGCATTTCTTTTATAACTAGGGATGTTGAACATTTTTTCATAAATCTGTTGATGACTTGTAAATCTTCCTCTGTAAAGTGTCTGTTCATGTCTTTGGTCCAAACCTAGATGCCCTTCAATAGATGAATGGATAAAGAAACTGTGGTATATATACACAATGGAATATTACTCAAACATAAAGAAGAATAAAATTATGGCATTGGCAGGTAAATGGATGATGTTGGAGACTGTTACGCTAAGTGAGATTAACCAATCCCCAAAATCCAAAGGCCAAATGGTCTCTCTGATAAGTGAATGATGATGCATAATGTGGGGTGGAAGGGTGGCAAGAATGGAGGAAGGATAGATAGCATAGAGGGAAGGGAGGGGTGGGGTCAGGGTGGGGGGATAAGAATAATAACAGAATGTGTGACAGACATCATTGCCCTGTGTACATGTATGAATGTACAGATGGTGTGACTCTACTTTGTGTACAACCAGAGAAACAATAACTGTACTCCATTTGTGTTCAATGAATCAAAATTAAATAAATTTAAAAAACCCCCCAAAAACACATTTATGACAGCATTAGATAGTTGTAAAAATATTGCACATATGTATATATGCAAAATTTTTGAAACAATATTATGAAACAGTTTCTTTATCTCTAAGGCCCAACAGAGTGACCAGTAGTGCTCATCCCTCAGCAAATACCTATGAATAAATAATATACAAAGAAGGTACAAGGAATGTGTGCTGTATGTATACTATATACAATAAATGCTCTAAGAGTCTGAATGAGGTAAACTGCAAGATGAAATTAATCTGATTGGGTTTCATTGAGGAATCTTGGCTTTGGAAGATAAATAGGATCTAGAAAAATAGAAGGAAGAGGCTGAGGATTCTGGAGAGAGAAACAGCACAAATATCACTTCATGCAGACTAATAACCTTTTAATGAAATCTAAGCAATTGAAATCATTAAAGCTCTGATAATGGTTGAAGTATACTGAAATCCACACAAGAGAACCAATTTTCCAGGCATATTGTAATTTGGTCACTGTATATGGAAAGGCTAAGCAGTTGCTTTAGTAGACAGCCTGAATGAGCCCTCATGACAATGTTAATTAAAGCAAAGTTAATTACTTAATTAAAACAAAAGTGGCAAATGATAGTATCTAAAATTAAGTTAAAGTGGAGGCAACAACACTAATGATTCTAACACCTGACTAGAATCCTAAGGGAGGGTTTCACCTTTTGAGAAAATTTGTGATTTACAGATTGAGGCCTCATTAATTTAGCCATAAAAGGTTCACTAAAGTTTAAAACTCCAGCCCCCTGTCATTGGAAATTCTGAATCTTGTAAAACCAGAACTTTGGACTCATCAGATTAAATGCTTTGTTTAGGTCAGAATTGGTTTTGTGTTCATTTGTCAATTTGCAGCTGAAGTGAAGGCCTTAAATGGAAGCCTGGCATTATCTCCTTGACAATGATTTGGTGCTGCACCATGTCATGCTGGAAATTAGTGACTAGAACCAGAATGTTAATCACAGGGACTTCCATACATTGATGGCATAAATAGCATGTTTCTGTATAAAAAAAAATCTATGGTGACTCATTCCCATTTAAATAAAAATGTCTCTTTGCTATTTCAGTGAACTGAATGACTGACTCTGGGCACTTTTCGTTGTGCTCTGGGGTGAGCCCATTTAACCTCACAGAAAACTGCTAGCTCTGTTAGAATTAGCTCTGTTATTTCCTTAGGTGCTCAGAGATCTCAAAGTGATTCTGTCCCCATGACCAGAGGTGGAAATTGGCTTCTCTGGCTCCTGGCTCAGTAAATATTAACTATTCTTCAGGAACCATAAACATGTCATCTTTTAGGTATGATGATGTTTCTCAGAAAGAGCCCCTAGGAGCATCAATTCTTCATAATTACACTAGGAAGGTTATTTGAAAAACATGGTCCTGTGTACAGTAAGTGTAGAAAATGATTGGAAAGTTAATAAATGAGTGATTGGTTTCTGCACTGTAAGATTGTAAGACTCTTCAGGGTTTCTATCCAATAAAAGAATCATTTTTTTTTCAAATGATTTTACAAAATAATCCTTCTCATGGAGTAATTTTTGAGATATTTTCCAAAGAACATACTGTGGGAAATGTTTGACTTTATTGACCATATGCTAAGACTTGAATTAAAAACTGCTCCATCACCTACCAGTCACGAGTTGACTGAACCTCAAATTTTTCTTCTGAAAAATGAGAAGGGTGATGCTTCCTCTTGCAATACTTTATGATAATTATAAATGTTAGACTAATGAATGTTTTTCAAGGTGGCAGAATATAGTAAGTGGATAATAGACTACTTTGGGGAACTATTCTAATTTTGGATTTTTTTTCAATCTCCTTTGTGTTGCTTCTCCACTTCTGCCTTACTTTCTTTTCTTTCCTCTACTCCTGACTTTAATTACTACGGCCACCATTACTACTAGGCACTACCAGCTCCTGTAGTAGACGCAGTTCATTGATTTTTCCAATGGATACTGTCATCCCTTTTCCCAAGGAGTTTCCACTGAAGAGGCTGACAAGACTAAGGGCACACTCTCCTGTGTGCCTACTGCAGTCCTTTAAGACACTCTCTACCAGTGAAACACAAGGGCAATTCATATAAGACTCCAAGAAGACGTTCATCTATCCTAATAAAAGGATGCATTCCACAGTCGTGATAGCTATACTGCAGTCATCAGTAATGGCCAAGAGAATGGCAGAGGTGCTGGGACTGGCATCTTTAAGACAACACCACCAGTATCTTCCCTCCATCCTTCTAGTGCCATGAAGAACGAGAAACTCAAACAAATTGCATAAGCCTCTTAAAATAGTATTTCTGTTCCTCACAGCTAAACCTGATTTTAAAGATTTAGTTATTATTTATTGAGTAATTACTATGTACTGGTACTAAGCACTTAGTGTGTATTACCTTTTTACTCCTCAAAACAGGAATGGTGTGCAGTTATTACTAACACTCACATGTATTTATTCCCTATTATTTAGGCTCCATTGTGACCAATAATGTAATATGCACTGACCTATATGCAACTGCAAATTTGAAGAGGAGATGAAATCCTAGTGTAACTATGATATCCTACAATGTGATAAATACTAGATTAGTGCTTTGAACATATTGATTTTGTGTCACAGAGAGGAAATATTTAGTTTAGGAGTTGATGGAAGACATAGAGCAAAGGAATTTTAGTTTCATCTCTCTCTGAGGACTATGGCTTAAAGGACTAGCAGGGATGTATGTGATGCAAGAGGATGATCTCTTTCTCTGCCCTTTTTCTTCTCCATATCAACATCAGGTTCCAGCCTATATATCTTAGTTGATGGCAAAAAATAAAAAAAGTCTCTACATAATTAGATTGTTATCCCTCTTAGTTATAATCATGCAGATGAACCAGGGTTTATTCAAGATCACTAAAAGAAAATCCCTAAACTACCAAAAGTTCCTTCTTGCCCTTTTTGAGATTTTAATACCCAAATGTACTGACATCTGATCATCAAGAACTATAAGACAAGTTAAAACATTGTCACAAAATCCCCAACAATTTTATTGGCTATTAGCACTATCAGTAAAATCTGTGGATTTTATTTGTCCTTTTGTTTACCAACATAGAAATAAAATAGTTGAAAATATTAATCAAGTGTTACTAGGGAAACATGTTATCTATCTAGCAAGAAATCAGTGACCCAATCATTTCTTGAGCAGAGACTGATGACCACAAAAGCATGAGGGATATTTGCAATACAGTGCAGTAGATTTAATCTTATAAAAGTGAATAGAATCACTGAGGAGTAGTATGCACACTAGAAGACAAGCAAAAAGAAAAATACCTACTATATCATCACTTTGTCAAATTCATTCATTCATCAAACATACCAAGGAATCATTACTGAGAATCTTCTATGTATGATACACCCTTCTAGGTATGCATAGGTACTGAGGACACAGCGATGAGCACTGTGGGCAAAATCCCACTCCCCAGAAGCTACAACTATTTTAACTGGAAAACAGGGTATGCTAGGTTGTTGCTAAGAGCTAGACCTGCAAAGATGGAGATGCCCTGGGAAATTCAGATGCTATAGACCAAGCCTCTATGGATTTGTACTGCCTTCCATGAGGCTCTTCTCATTATTAATATCTTCTTGCTCACATCTCTGACACAGTGACTTTCAGGTGTGGAGGAAGGCTGACAACTGTCAACTTAGTTAAAATAACATGCTTAAGAAGTACTTAGGTTTGGCAGATACTACACATATTAATATTAGTTCTCACAGTCTGCGATGTATGTATTTCATGATCCCCATTAACACAGGTGTGAATTGAGGCATAGAGAGGTTATGTGAAGTTGCCTAAGATTACACTGCTCGTAACTGATGCTGCCAGGACCCAAGCCCAGTGCTTTCTAGCACAGCACTCTGCTACCATGAGTAAAGCATCTACTACCTGTGAAACCTTTACAGACACTATCTCATTCATTCATTATAGTCCTCTGAAACAAGTGATCCCAATTTATCAGATGAAAAAAGTCACGTGTAGAGAGAGGAAATTCCAGTGCCAGTGTTCAAATCAAGGACAACTTTTTACCACAACGAGTGTCCTTTGCCATTACTCCATGCTGTCTCTCTAAGGAGCCTCCCCAGGTGAGCTCTTGGGATGCTGAAAAAGAGACTCACAATTCCTCCCTATGCCAAATTGTCTGTTTTATATACCAGGCTCCCCTGAAAGATTTTGTTTGAACGAAGGCTGATAAAATAAAAGTTTGTGAAATAAATTTTCTTGGCGAAAAATGAAAAGCTGATCCTGCAGAAGTTCAGGAAAAGAATGTTTCATAGAGGAGTCAGGAAGATGGATAGAAAATGTGCCAGAAGGTTAGGTTTATGGAAGGCCTCTGTGTACAAAGCACAGCATTGTTGGGATGTAAAGAAGGGAAAAATACAATTTATGACTTGATGGATATTTTGCACAATGTGCAAGGAAAGAGATGAGAAGTAGAAAAGATTAGGAAAGAATGAAATGAGGTAAGGGTACATGTTGATAATACAAATAGACAGGTCTCATGGATAAACTTCTTCAATTATCCTGTGAATTGTTTCCAAACCTTGACAGATGTAGTATCTTTATCATTAAATAATTCACATTTTTAAAAAGTAGGGCAATTGAAAAGTAGGATTTTCATGCAGGCTAAATGATGATATAGGAGAATAGTTCAAGCAATATTATTTAGATATCTATCTTCCATTTGAAAAATATTTATCTTCCATTATATTTTTCTAGCAGGTAGAAATCCTAGTAGATTTTTCAGGACTGATGTCCTGACTAGCTTTTTTTGATGTGGTGTTTTGTATTTTTTTTTTTAAATAGAGGAAATCTTTATCCCAATCTATAGATATGTGAATCGTCAACAATCTATGTAGACCTTTTAATACCTTGGAATTTGTCCTCAAGCCACTTATAACATGATCTCAGTATCATTTAAAGTATTGGGTCAGTTTGATCATAAGAAAGACCCTCACACGGGGGAAATAATTTATTGGCTGTTGTATCTAGACTGCTTTCAGATAGATATTACCTAATGGCTGCTAGTTCTGAAAGTGAACTTAGGGAGGGATGGGACTACAGGTAAAAGAGAATTGGGAAGTTGATGAGTGAAGACATTTGCATTTGGTTGTTTTGTCAATTCCAGCTATTTAGACATTTTTCAAAGAGTTCAACTCGCCTATTAAAAACTAAAATGTAATTGTATCTTCAAGTCGTTATGGGATGGGCAGTTGAGAGCTCCTCTGGGTTTCAATAAAGGTCCAGGCACATTCAAGTGCAGTCAGATGCATAAATCTCTTGGCACTTTGTTCTCAGGATAATATTGGTTCATAATAATCTTCTCTGATCTTGTGAACTAAAATTTAGCCCACAATATATCTTCGTGCCCTCAGGACCTGGAGGTCTTTGTCTTGGCTCAATGATTTTATTCTGCTTTCCCTGACCTCACTCCCCTTGGGCTATAACTTTTTGCTTTATCTGCAATCTCAACTTCCATGTGTTTACCCTTGGCCCAAATGAGTGGACTCGCATTCAATCAACCCCACAAAAACCATTCAATGAATAGGTCCCAAGCCCTAAGGCACTCTTCCCCCATTGCTTCATTCACTCAGATGTCTCCACTTGAAAACCTAACGGCAAATGCCACTGCTCCAGGTGCAGCAGCATTCCCCACTCTGCCCCCGCACATTTTACCTTAGGGTTTCCCCAGAGGAGCCCCTCCTCTTCCACAGGTTGACAAGGCTGCTGGATCTGCTGGCTGCGGAGGATGACTTGCCATCCCCTACGTGCATGCGCACTACAGTAGACGTGGTGAAGGCGCTGCGCACGTTTCTCTCCGGTTTGGCCAGGATGATGTACACCTTCGGCACAAACATGCAGCCTAGGGCCACTGTGGCACTGAGACTGACTGAGAAACACATGGTGATGATTTTGTAGTTGCTGCCAAAGTAGATTGGCACAAAGGCCAGCCATATAATGCAGGTGGTGTACATTGTGAAGGCGATATACTTGGCCTCGTTGAAGTTAGCCGGAACATTCCTGGTCTTGAATGCATAGAAGGTACAGCTCAAAATCAACAATCCATTGTATCCAAGAGGCGTGACAACTCCCAGGTTGGTGGTGTTACAAATTAGATAGACTTCTCGAATGCTTGGATAGTCATGCATTATGTCAGGAGGCTCCATTATAAAAAGGGCCACAATAATGCCCAACTGGATACATATGAGAATGAAAGCAATCACCAACTGCGCACAGGCACTCATGAATCTGGGCTTTTTGGTACAGATCTTCTTCTTGCTGCCAGCCAGGATTCTTGCGATGCGATTGGTCTTGGTTACTAGAGCTGAATAACTCATGGCTGGAGACAGACCAATGCCAATTCTCTGAAGATAGCAATAAATCTGTTTGGGCTTTGCAATGAGGCAGAAGGTACATAAGTAGCCCAGGCAGATACCAGCAAGGATAATGTAGCAGAGTTCCCTGCTGGAGGACTTGACTACCGGAGTATCACGGTAAATGATGAAGACTACAGTAACAAACAGGGTGGCCAGCAGGCCTAGGCAGGCAAACACCACAGCTGCAATGGGCTCAGGGTCACCCCAGCGAAGATACTGTACTGGGATCAAATCACAACCTGCAGAGACACAGACACATATTGAAAAAAGGGAGAGAAGTTTACTTGGTTTGCAAATTCCTAAGGTAAAACAGCTGCTTATGACTCTTTCAGCATATCTCTCTTCTACCTTTCTAAATGAGTGTGTTTTAATTCATTTAAAAATTCGTCCAGAAAATCCTTCTATTATTGAATATGTACTCTGTGTTAAGAACTGTTCTAGGTTCTGAAACAAAATAATGATAAATATGTTCCTAGCCCTCATAAAAATAATTGAGACTTGTTTAGAGGAGTTCAGCACAGAGTAGGTACCTGAAAAGTGTTTTTTGAATTAAGAAATGAATATTTCAACCTCTTCTTTTTGTACTTAGCAGCATCCTTGGTGAGAATAATATGATCAGAAGGAGGGGTTGCATTGATACAGAATGGCATTGAGCTGTCAGTCTAGAGACTGATAATTGACTCTTAACTCCAGACCCAAAAGACAGACAACCTACAACCCTGAGAATTGTCTCCACTCCCCAACTTTTTCTCTACTCATGGCATGCAGTTTTTTATATTACTTCATTATATAGAAGCAAAATGTGATAGAACATAGCATCATTTTGGTTATCTGTCTTCTTTTAAAATTTCTTTAGGACATTGGTTCTTGAACTTGCTGCATACAGGAATCACCCAGAGATTTAAAAATATACTGAGGACTGTTTCATTGCGGGAATTTCTGACTTAATTGGATTGGGAATTGCCTGGGCATTATAATTTTTGAAATACACTTTAAGTGCTGTTAATGTGTAACCAAAAGTTGGGAACCATTGCTCTAGGAGGATTATTACCATCAATTAAAGTTTTTTTTTAAATTCGAATTGAGATAATAGCTTCATTGAATAGAAAAGGAGGCAAGAAATCAGGACCATGAACATTGGAGGAATATGGCAGGAATTACTAATTGACTGTAAGGATCCATTTTTCCCTTTGCCCACAGTAACAGATACACAATTTAATTTTGGATGGTAAAGGATGCAACTAAAATATGATGTTATCCAACAACCATTGCTGTCAAATGTAGCAGATGTGTAGGTTTTAGCCAATAAGATGTAAAGAGAGGATTCCTTAAAGGAAAGTGACTCATCTTGGAGAGGACCCTTTTCACATATCCTTGTTACATTCTTCTGCTCCCTGGAATATAAAGGCCATGTGTATACCTCCAGCAATTATTTTGCACTTTGAAGTAATGTTAAGGATATAAAATATTTTCTGGGTTTGAAAGAAAAACACAGAGGGGACCCAAATCTCTGATAACCATGAAACCAGCTATTAGCTCTGGATTATGTATGTGCACATCTCCCTTGTCTAAAGTCGCTTTACTTATTTTGTCATATGTGCAATCAAACAAAATATTAATTGATATCAACATAAGGCTTTCCTATTACCTTGCCATATCCCCTGATTGGGTTGTTGCAGTGTCTTTGAATATCAATGATAACTGGGAGTTAGGGAAGACAACACCACCTACTGATGACAAAGAAGAATATCATTTTTCCAAAATATGTCTGTGGGCAGCTCTGTTGCAGAAAAGAAATGAGGAAATGTTCTTTCTTCTTCCCCTTATCATTGCCCTTTTTGTCTCTTACCTCAGGAGCTCATGTATTATATAGTATTATAGTTAGGTATTATAGTTAAATTCATTATGGATTTAATAGGAGTTGCGAGTTAGCTTGAGATCCTTAATGCATTCTGGAAAAGTGATTCTATGAAAAAAAAATGCATTCTTATTCTAAATACATGTGCATTAATATTGAAACAAAGTTCTCTTAGCTTTAAAAAATGGTGTGGATATTCCAGACTAAACACAAGATAGTTATTAGGTGTAACATCATTAATTATAAGTAAGTACATATCTTACTGCTAATGAATATATTTGATCTATATTCTCAGTCATCCATGTTCATTTGTGATGCTTATATGCTACAATGCAACCTCTGATGCTTTAGTAGGATATAGAGTTTAGGTTTATATTTATAAATTTCTCCTTATAGAAACTACTTTGTAAAAAGGAAAAATTAACCATTCTTATCTTTATTCTTGCACAAAAGTTTATTTATAGCATTATTTGACAATAAAATTTATTATCTACTGTAGTTACTTATATAGGGATTTGTTTCCACTACTACATCATGAGCTACTAACATCCACAAGAATTTACTGGTATAGGAAACATTATGTGATAATAGCGGTGTGAGGCAGCAATACTTTCATTAGCTAAAATAATCAACTGTTATTTACTTTAAGAACTTTACTTTTACCCCTTTGTCTCTGTTCTGCTAAATACTAATTAGTTATATCTAAATATAATTAACATCTTAATTTTTAATGTTTTGCACAGGATATCATTCACTATTTTATGTCAGATATATTCTTGAACTCTTTATGTGCAACCCATTAACATTATGTGTGAAATAAAGGAAACTCATTAGATATATGTGTTGGGAAAAATATGCATGAGTTATGCCTCTAATGTGCTGCTATTATTTTCACAAGTTTACCAGAATTTATTCATTGAAATGAATTTTTTCTTTGAATGCAAACCACTGAGAAAGATTTATATTTGGTTTTCATAAAACTGAACTATCATTGCATAAAATACTTTTTATAACTATTCTCTGGGAATAGCAAATTAGACTCTTACTAGAATGCTATAATCACTGAATCTTATAATTGAATGACATCTTATAGTTTCCAAAAATAGATATTTATCACATAGTTCTGGGAGATTAGAAAAATAAAATTCTTGGGTCTAAACTCAGGAGATTCTGAGTCAGTATTTTGGGGTGGGGCAAAGGAATCCTATTTTGAATAAGCAACCTCAGCGTCTGTACAGGTAGTCTTGAGTCCTTGGTTGGCAACTCAATCTTAGAGATTATCAGACTGATCTCATTCAGTATGTGACTATCTTACAGGCTACGTGCAAAAGGTGGTCAACCTATCCTTACCTAAGGCTTTTCATTAGCTAAGACTAATAGCAGTGATGGAAAGGCAGGAGGCTGGAGTCGCAGGAAGAGACTGGATATGAAGAAGGTCTAGTGTGAACGCTACACAGCAGGCCAGTCAAGGATGATTAAGGATGGAAACTTTGTCACTGTACTGGAGAAACTAACTGTAAAGAAATTTCAGAAGTAGGATTGAAATAAATTATAAAGTAGACAGGAGATTCAAGGAGAGTGGCTTCAAACTGAGTTGAGGGAAGTGTTATTAATTAAGATGAAGACCATAGAAAGAAAACTGTTCCAGTTTGATTTGTTCTGTTTGAAGTGTCTGTGACCATGTGAGCATATAGAATCAGGGGCTTAGATGCAATATTAGGGTAGAAGTTATAGCTTTAGGAACCATCTGTTTAAAGGTCGAAATACAGGACATGGCCAGGTGTGGTGGTGCATGCCTGTAATCCCAGAGGCTTGGGAGGCTGAGGCAAAATGATCCCAAGTTTAAAGCCAGCCTCAGCAATTTATCAAGACCCTGAGAAAGAAGAGTGGTTTATTGCATGGCCCACCCTAGTCTCTTCTAACAGTGCAGTTTGTTTTTCTTTTCTTTATCCTCTCCCAAATATCATGCATGAAGCATCAAGCATTAGCTTTACCAATATCTCCCCTGGGAATATATCATCATATGTTTTCCCCTCAACTTCCGCATCTATTTGTTTTGAATGAGGAGTAGTGTTCTTCCTAACTTGGAACATGTACCAAAGCTCAGAATATTGATATAATGCTGTTTTTATTGTGATACAAATTTAAATGCTGTTTGTTACCTGCCCCCCCCTTCTATAGCATTGGTTAGCAAACTGAATACCTAGTTATTCTTCCTCAATTATTTATTTATTTTCTTCTAATTATTGGGCATTTTTCATTAACACAAATAAATATCTTTATTTTAGAGAGAGGGACAACAGGAGGTTTAATAGGATGTATTGGGACTAAGATGGAAACCTTAAGATAATTTATTTACTTACTTCACTTATTTTTGATTACTTGCTACACCAGGGAGGAAATATAATCAACTGGTCCTTGAAAGGGATTCTCAGGCTACTTATTAGGAAATAGAATCCTGATTGATTAGTCACGTCTAATATGGGTACAGCTCATGATGGCAAAAATATTCAATTGTTGTTATTCTGACATAAATCCATGCTTCCTTCTAAGAAATTTCATTGTTTTGAGCTTTGCAGCAAGCTTCTCAGTCTAGTCTATGTGTCCTGGAAGTTGCTGACCAGAGACATAAATTGGTCTTGCTGCTCTTATGTCTCTAAAGTTTTCTAGCATAGAACATTTTCTTAATAGGCACAGAGCAGCCACAGCACAAGGGAACAAAGATTGATTGTCGACATTCCCCATTTTGCTGGAATGGACTCATAAGCCTTCAGTCATCACTGGACCCAGCCTATTACATAACTTTCATGGTTTAGTACACATTTTTGTTTTAGATTCCCTTAATAAAATTCCCAAAAAAAGCCCCAAATTGGTAGCTATATTTTTATTTGGTTTTAATTTTGTTCTTCTTTATTGGTTATATTTTATAGGAGGATCTGAAATTTTATGCCAAGATTTATTTCATAATTAAGACATAAAGAATGATTTAGTAGTACCACAGAGTGCTGAAGGGAAGGATTATCACAGATGCACATTTGTAGGAAACAGCTTTGAAAAATACTTCTGGTCATATTGCAGATGAATAACAGTGGGAAAACACAGCATATGGATTTAAATAATAAAATGTGCTGACTGAAATGTTTGCCTCTTGTCTACTTTCCCCCTATCTCTCATCACTATCACGCATAACTGTTCATTATTCCTCCATTTTGCAGATTCTCTTTGAGGATGATTATTCCAATTCCCTGAGTCCAAATGACAGGTTCCTCCAATTTAGTCCAAGGGCTCCCTGGCTTGTGTCTGTGTTTGCTTGTCTGTTTCATGTGGTAGACTGAGCAATCTGAGAGCAGGAAACTGTTTCTTTGTTTATCCCTGTATTTCTAGTGCCAAGAACAGTGCCTGGCACACAATCAGCAGTTAAGTAGGTTGCATGAATGGACGATTACATTAATGAAGAGGACAAGTGGGAATAAGAAGACATACACTTCCTTTTCAGCTTACAAACAAACATTTCCTGTCGATATGAGCCTTTTATTCTATTTATGTATGTCTCAATGTTTCCATAAAATAGAAACAGTACAGAATTCCCTTACCTATAATGGAAGTATTAATTTGAAGAAATCCTTATAGAAGAATTCACAGATAAGAAATTAAAGACCAATGACCTGAAAAAGGTCATGAAGAAATTGCTTGGGATGGCATCTATAAAATGTTTAAAACTACTAATTTTTGTAGTTTAGTAAAATCGAGCATTAAAGTCATCACTTTAAAACCAACACACTCTCAGTAAAATTTTATGAATTTAATAATAACTATATTAGTATTTTATCATTACATTCTGTTTGCCTTTTCTAGTTTGCTGGATTCTTTGTCATTGTTTGTTTGCTTGATTTTTCAAATAAGTTGCATATAGAAAAGCATTTTTACTCCTGGTTTTTCATTCAAATGTTCAAAGGATTTCTGATTTTATGACTTAGAATTTCTCCAACCATTTTCTAAACCCTTCTATATTCCTTCTGTAGTCCCATAAACCCTTGATTTTCTTCTTTTTTGAGACAGGCCAGGATGGTTTTAAGGCTTGGGCTTACATTGCCTTTCCTAAGGCTGGTTGCAAAACTATATGCATATTCTGATATGAATTTTACTTCCTGTTTCTTTCCCTAAGCCTGTTAGTTTCTAAAGTTTAAGTGACACAATATTGTAAATATTCTCCCAAGTGAGCTACTGGTATATGGTTGATGAATTTAAAATGCTTGTTCTTTTTCCAGAAAGAAAATATGAGAACAAAACCTACCTAGAGAAGAAAGGTACATAAGAAGAAAAATTAATTCATTAGCCTACCTATTAAAAAGATTGAAAATTATTCATATATCACAACTAGAGCACTCTGCTCACTTCTTAGTTGCATGTGGATTATTGAGCATCTTCTCCATTTATGGTGCTGGGTCAGCTCTATGGTGATAGAAAGGCAGTCTCTGTTTCTTTAAAATAGAGTACTGGCCCAACATTCAAGCTCTATGACTATACCACTGGCACTGTGCCAAGCACTTCATGTTTAAAACCGTAATACCTTAACATTCTGATGAGATAAGAACTGCTATTTCATATATTTTTGGTTAAGGAACTAGAGGTAGGGTTGGAACTAAAGAGCATTTGGAAGGAATCGTAGGAAAAATACAGACGGAGAAAAAATAGAAGAATGTAAAGGAAACAACCCAAATGCAGGTCAGATGTGCAGAGGGATAACTCTGCAGCATAGCAATATAGTGTCATAAGAGAATTAGACAGTCTCAGGGAATTACTGCTGAGAGTTCAGATGGGAAATCAGTAAAAGCTTCAGGAGGAAAGATAAAAATACCTGCCTGCCTGCCTGTCAAGGATCAGTACAAGGACCATATAAAATAGTCTGTGACTTGAAAAGTGGCATAATAATTATGAAGTGAGGAAAAGGAGAAAAACAGAAGCATATACATAAAGCAGAAGTGACTCAACATCTGCTAAATTGCCTGTGTTTTTTAATAGATTGTTTCCTATATTCTTCTGGTGAAAAGCCAGACTGTTTTATCTTTCTAGCCTCTTTGTAGATAAACAGCCCCAAATAAATGGTATTATATTGTCAGAGATTGTCTGTAAGTATAAGGCAGAGCATAATGCTCTATGAATTTTTCACTTGCCTAATGCAGTTTTTAAGAGGTATCAGGACAGTAGACATTTATCTGCTTCATATTGCTCATGTAATATACCAATGCTTTATGAAGCATTTTCCAAGTAGGTTAGATAATGTATTGGTCAACACTATATTATAATGTTTTATGTTCTTGGGGGGAAATGTGATAATTTATTTGGGGTGCACTATATTTATCAAACACCAAAATCAATGAAACCACAATCTTTTCTGTAGTCTGGCCATGTTGGTGTGGTTTTGACCATGCTGACATGGTTTTGGCCAGATCACAAACTTATTATTGTGAGGAAGAGCACAGTGCACATTTCTCATTGCATGGTTTCTGGCAGGATAAAAACTAGTTTAGGTTTTCTTTTTGAGAGGTTCCATTGAGATGCATTTTCAGCACATTTTTTTCTTTTCTTTTTTTTTTTTTTTTTTTGGTCCTGGCATAAATGGTGTTTACATCTATAAATACACCACATTTTTTTACATATCTGTTCAGAAAACACATTTATATGTTGGTAAGAATTCAGAAATTGTAAAAGGAAAAAGGCATCTACAATTGGTCAATACATGACCCACAGAATATTATTTTTTTAAAATATTGCTTATTTTAGTATTAATACAAACATCGAATACTATTTGAGAAGAATCAGTGAACAGAATTTTTCACTACATTTTAGAGATTCTTTAAGAAGAGTTCAGAAAGTCATAAGAAAAAGCACAGATTTTGTATGGAGACAGGACAGGGCTTCAACCCTATATTCCTGCCTACCGTGTTATCACAAGCACAGCTATTTTCTATTTTCAATCTGTTTTCTGCAAAATGAGGATCATGATTCTAACCTTTTTGAGGTTTCAGGTGGATTAGCAGGCAGAATACAAAGTTCCTATTAAGATGGGTGACAGGTACTTAATATATGGGGTTTGTGTCCTTTCCTCCATTCCACAAATATTTATTCAGTGTCTACTATGGTCTAGGAATTTGGTAATCCAAGTTAAGAAAACATGCAAAAAATCTCCTACCTTTTAGTTTATATTCCAACTGGGAAAATTGATAATGTATTATCATCAAAAATAAATTAATACACAAAAATATGAAATATTAAAGGAAAAAATATGAAATGGAGAAGAAAAGGTAGAATTGTGTAAGAAGGGAATAGTTTTCAATATTTAGCTGGTTGTTTAGGGTAGACATTTGAACAAGGACTTGAGGGGAAAGTTATTAAACATGTACATCATTTCCCCAGCTGTTTCCTTTGTTTGGGAAATTTCCCTCACCAAACATAAAAAGAAAAGAAACTTCAGATGTTGTAATGGAGGAACAAAAGGACCTATGCTTTGGGATGGGGGACAAGGTGAAGTGAAGAATAAAAGGAATATATATATATATTCATATTTATATATATATTCATATATATATATATGCCAAAGGACCAGATCATACAGAAATTGAATTTGTGAGAAGTTTGATTTTTGAATGAGATGGAAAATCTTTGTAAATTCTTATACAGCACATGTCTATGCTTGGGTATTGGGAAGAGGCTATAAGTAGGGTCAAGGGTCCAATAAGGGAGACTAGTTCAGAAGTTGTATTTCATTAGTTAAGGTGATTAATGATTATTGTATCTAAGGGATCTATAGTAGAGGTAGTGGGAAGTAGTAGAACTATGGAAGTGAAGAAGAAGCCAATGGGATTTCCTGACTGATTTAAAGATATGAGAAAAGTCAAAAGGTGATTCCAAAGTTACTTGTCCTGAGCTACTGAAAGAATAGATTTGACAGCAAGTGAAATACAGAAAACTAAGGATAGAGCAGCCTGGGGATTCAAGGAAGGCAAAGACCTGCATTTCAGACTTCTAAATGTACATTGTGAGATATTCATTGGTCAAATAAATATGTCAAGTAGGCACTTGAATATTCAGGTCTGGAGATTAGGTTAGAGGTCTGGGCTATAAAGTTAAATTCAAAAATATTCAGTGTGTAGATGATGTTTAATGGCATGAGCCTGGTTTAATAACATGACCAATCACCAATGTAAAAGAATGGCAGATCAAGACAGATCTTGAGCATTCTAAAACTGTATTCTTAGTTTGAATTCAAACTTATAGTCATATATAAATGTAAAAATATTGAGAGGACTAGATGCTAGATCCACTTTGGTAAGGTTAAAAATATGTGTGTATGTATGCATGTGTCTATATATATATTTTTTTTCTTGCCAGTGAGGAAAATATCAAGTTAGTAATGAAGTCATCAATGAAACTATAAATCTTTTAATAAGAGATAGTGACAAAATTTAAAATAGATGGCAGATACTTCCTAGCATTGTCATGGCTCAAGGCTATCTTACTGAATTTTGGATTCACCATTAAACTTATTTATTCACTTAGAATCATAAGCTCTAAGAAGATAACCTAAGTGAAATTAGAATAGCTATCTATTTTAGTAAGTTTTGTTTAACAAACACAAAACCATTGCCTACTGTACCATCTATTTGACTGGATAGTCATTAAAATATTTTTCTTCACAATGTAAAAGATATTTAATAGAGTCAGACTGAAACTCCCCAATTTTTCTCATTTATTCATTCCTAAATCAGTCCATTTGCTTCTATTTATCTATTAAAACTGTAGTGACGAAAGTAATAATAGTTAAGATACTTGAACATTTAATAGGTTTTAAACTGTTTATATGTTATTTAATATCCCCAGTATCATCCTAAGAACTAGATGCTGCAATTTCTTCCATTTTATGGAAGAGAAGCTGAAGCTCAGAGAAGGAAATTTATTTGCTTGATGTCATGCAGTGAGTCATTGGTCGAACACGGGTTTGAACATGACTGACTCCAAAGGCTTTTGATTTAAACCCCATGCCACTGGAAGATGATAAAGATAAGTTGCTGCAGACACATCTTGCACAGTTTAAATCCTCAGAATTTCTGGCACTACATTTGTCAAAAATTCAAATTCCTTAAATTGTATTGGTGAGTGTGCAGCAAACTTAAAAGGAAGAAGTCTAGAAAGTGGTTAGGGAATGGGAATCCTATTGTTAAATAAAGCAGTCACTTTCTTGCACAACTGATCACTATTATGATGTCTGTTGTTTAGAAAATCATTCCAAGCTTCAATGGAAAAGGTGAATGTGAAATACTAATATATTTACTCCTGAAGAGATCTGTTATATTGGAAAATATTTTTTAGATATATACACATTTCTTATGTAAGACACGTATCATTCCTTTATAGTCTCTCTGCCTGACAGTTTCTCTATTACGTACTTAACTTTTCATTCTCACATGCATTGATAACCTTTCTACCTGGAAGTTACCTCTAAATTTCTAAGAGCTCGTTAATTTTCTCTCACTAATGTTCCTATATTAATCAATTCTTCCTCTCATAGTAGCATTTTACTTTTTCTCTCATTCCTTTCTTCATTTCTTCTTTTCTCTTTTATTCTTTCATTAGACACTCATTAAATTGTTCCTGCTTAATGCCAGGCATACTTAACATATAGAAGTTGCCCCTTTATCTGCATTCATCTCTAGCGAGGCTCTGGGATACTCAAGAGTAGAAACTGTGGCTCCATCACCACTCTGTGCCCAGTAACGAATGCTAGTTTACCATCTAGTTGGAACTCACTAAAAATTCATTAGTGAATGATTCTATCTTTTGTACCAACATTGTATCTGGTAATGGTTCAATTGTTTTTTCACATCTTTACTCTAAATGCAATTACGTAAGTCAGCCTTCTTCCTTCTACTATGGACATGTAATTCCATATAAATGGAAGGTCAGACACTTTCAATTTTAATCTGTATTCATAACCTTAGCATTTTGTTGAAAACACTAGAAACTTGATCAAATAATCCTTTGCTGAATGAATGAATGAATGAATGATAGGGTAACCACCTGTACAGCTTAAGTCCCATTCAGATTACTGCCTACTCTAGATGCCAAGAAGCTAGATAGCATCATTCTGAAAACCTGTTTTATTTTTTATATCAACAGAAACTATTATAATTTTAATAATAAAATAAACATATTTCTCACCTAAAATTATAAAAAATAGCCCCCCAAAAATCAGAAACACATAATATTTAATAAATGGCAAGGATTCCCCCATTTCCTTGTCTAAGTCCAGTTGTTATAATCAAATGGTCAGTGCATTTTCAACATATTTAGAATGAAAAAAATCAGAGAAGCCTGGAGATGATTAATATTTGACCAGCTTGAAGCTGAAATTTTTCTTTCTATAATTTCCTGAAAATAAAAGATTCTAAAATGTGATTGTGGTGGTATAGCATAAATCCATTGGCTTGATTTTCCATTAATTTTGTGATCTTCAGCAATTTACAGGGTCTGCCTGAGTTAATTCCATTGTAAAATAATAATGTCTGCCTCATAGATTTCAAAAGGATAATGCTTAAAACAGTTATCATTATTGGTAATAAAAAAAATTGCCCCACGTTTTTGTTTAATGTGCTGATTTATTAAAAGGCAAACAAACAAACAAAAAAAGTTCTGCTAAAGGAGGACAAACCAAGGAATGAAATCGATATTTCTAAGAAGGGAACTCAAATGCTGGGGTCGTACAACCTGTCAATGCTTCCACCCTCTTGGAGCTTGTCCTCTATTCCCTCACTTTCCCACCCACTCCTTTGTGTCTGACTGTGTTCATTTTTCCCCCTTCAGTGAAGATACAAAGGTTCCAACCTCCAAAGCAATTAGGTAACTCAGGAAACCAAAAGAACTTCCTAGAGAATGTCCCAATTGGCATTAAAATGCTGATATGTACTGCCTTCTTTCCATTTCACAGCCTTAGACTTAATAAATAAGATATATTTCCTTATGAGTAAAAAAGCAGGAAATCATTCTAGCTTCCTATCATAAATCTTCCCACGGAGTTATTTCTGGAAAGCCACATTGTTTTTTTTTCCTTGGACTTGGGTTTATTGGAAGGTTGCCTGAGGCTGGCAAACCCACCTGGAAGTGCCTCTGTGGTTTTGGACTGGGGAGCTAAAGATCTCTGAGCTCTTGCTACTTACATCCCATTCGTAAATTCTTTGACAGAAAACAAATTAAAGATTTTATTCTAGGACAGTTTTTGCAAATACATGGCAGGGAATGGTGTGCAATGAAATGTAGTCTGGCTGAAGCTTTTAGAGAATTGAGTGCCTTGCCCAAATTGCTGCCTTTCACCACTTTTTTCTTCCTCTTTCAAACCAGAGCATATTGTAGTTACCTTCTTCTCAGAGAATCAATTACTTAGTAATACTGATTTTAATTCCTAATCAATCTCTTTATTGCTTTTTGTTCCCACTACATTATCCTAGTCCAAACTACCATTAGATTCCCATTGATTTTTGCTGAATTTCTTTACTGTGGTTTTCTCTTATTCTCCTTTTGCAATCCCCAATTTAGTCTTTAATTTTTAAATCAAATCTTTCAGTAACATTTAAGTTGTGTAAATAGTACAAAATATTTGAAATCATAAACATTTTAAATATGCAAGGAATATAGTACAGTTTTATAAATCCAGATTAATAAATGATAATATTTTGTCATGCTTGTTTCCAATAACACACACAGAAACAGATACACATTATCAGTATAACTGTACCCCCTTCTGTTATTCCCATCTGACTGCTTCTTCTCCCTTTCTCCAGATGATTCCACTTCTGAAATCAGTATCCTTCCATTTCATGCTTTACAATAATATTCACTCTCTGAATCATGACCATGTAAATAATATTTATAAAGTGGCCCACCAGAATTGCACTCTTTTTTTATTCACTTTTTGGATACTCCTTGAGATAATTGCCATTTTGAAACTATTTTCTCTGCTAGAATGTAAACATCATACAGGCAGAAAATTTTTGTTCATAGAAATATTTTCAGCAATTAGAATATTGCCTGAGATGGGGTTCATGACATGCTCTTCCAAAACATGGCACCTTGGCATACTGATTATTTTAATGGAATGATGGGATTTAGGGAGCAACATGTGTAGCAAGTACTTCCTGAACTCACCCTTCTCCCCCGAGAAGGTCATAAGACCCTCATGTGAGAGGTGCCATCCCTGTACTTGAAGGGAACATCCTATATCATCATCCTATCACCAAAGATAAAGGGACCCAGGAAGGAAACTAAATGAACAAGCCTTGGTAATTTTTCCCATTTTACCTGTATCATTTCCTTTCACAGTTCTCTACAACTCTTTATTTTCCATCCAACTTAGCATACAAACACTCAGGTTTAACTGCTTGTTGAAATCCTCTTACTTTCTTATGAGAATTCTCATGTTACCATGAAACTTATATAAGTTGGGCATAGTGGTGCACTTATGTAGTCCTAGCTTACTCAGAATGCTGAGGCAGGAGGATCACTTGAGCCCAGGAGTTTGAGAACAGTTAGGCAATATAGAGAGCCCTCCCTCAAAAACAAACAAGCAAACAGGACCCTAACAACAAACAAGAGCCTTATGTTAAATAAATGTGTATGCTTTTTTTCTTGTTAATCTGCCTTTTGCTATAGAGGCTCCAGTCAATGAAGTCAGGGTAGGCAGAAGGAAAAGGTATTTTTCCTTCCACACACCTGGAGCTGAGAAAACACTAGATATATATTTATTGAATGAATAACTAGGAGGCTGAGAGAATAAGTACTTGGTTTTTAGTTTCCCTTTGGGCAAACTTTAAAGTATTTATAATGGCTTACAAAGTCTTCTAATGGTTGGTCTGTGCCTAGGTTTCCTGTCTCTTTTCTCCCTCACACTCTCAGGTTCTCCTCAGTTCTGGATTCTGTATCTGGAACATTCTTATTTTAGTTGGCTAGCTACCAGCTTTACTTCAATTCTTTTATGTATACATTAAAGAGGAAATTTTATTATTTATTTATTTATATTTCCACAATAATTATGGGGTTTCTTATCCTATATTCATACATGCACACAATAGAATAATATAATTTGGCCAATGTCACTCCCTGGTTGAAAAGGCAATTTTAGGTGTCATCTGAATTAGCTTCCAGAGATATAGACTCCTACATCACTCTGGTCTTTGTTATTAATACTCAACGTCTAATTACTATTTGTAACATTTAGAAATATTCTCTCTTTCAGGGAAGAGGTCCTGTTTTTCCTACTCACTGCTATCTTAGATATCTGATGATAGTCAATGATTCTTGGATTGTTGTCCTTGAAGAAAGTAAGTTGAATTGGCAACCTCATCTATGTTCTGTTCTCATCTTTCACTTTCCATCTTATTTCTTTCTCACCTTCCTAGGTTTCATAGCTGATTCTCTTTCTATCTCATTTTAATTCCTAGATACTGGTTGCTGACAATTTATGACTGCTACTGAGAATGTGCCTAGCTTTATGGCAAAAATATATTTTCACAATATAATCCAAGAATATATGCATGTGTTTATAGACACACCCATATGCATTTATGGGTAGAAAAAGTAACCTATAATCCTACCACTCATAAAAACCTTTTCTTAATATTAGAAAACCTTCATTTCAAATATCTATGTAAAAAACATAAGCATACACTCTAAAATTATAGGGATAAATGTATACATAAACATTAATATTGGCTGATTATAATTTCTAGTTTTCTGAACTATTATTTAACTCCAGGTGAACTCATATCTCTTAACCATGTTAATGATTTTACAGGGTTGAATTGGGATTAAATGAAATGACATGGTAAGAGGCTTCAAACAGTGCCAGGCACAAAGGAACCATACATGTGTTGCTGTTGTCAAGATGACAGCATTTACCCAAAGGTGACCTGAGCTATCACATTATAGGCTGAAGTAGGGCAACTAAAGCCAAGTGGGAAGAAGAAAGGCTGGTGATGTTCCCTAAAGCTAACCCCAAGCGTCTGTGACAGACTTTGGCACAACTGAAACTGTCAAAATGGTCTTCGAGGGAACAGTTCCAAGTGATCTGTTACTTTGAATCAGTCAGTGAGCTAGGCTTACAAATAGTTAATAGGTTCTTTAGAAAAATCCTGTAGAGTCCAACCAAAGATTTAGTATCATATCAATGTGGAGACCTCTCTAGGTTTGGCATTCATCAATCTCCAAACACACATGTGTGCGCACACCCCCCCCCCCCACATCCTTTGGGAGGTATTCAGAGCCAAATACTTTCATCCTTTTGTTTGAAAACCTCCACTGGTCCCACAGTGTCTACAGGAAAAATTCAAACTCTCGGCTGTCTTCTTAGCCTGGCCCTACAATTTACTTTGCTCTTCATCTATCACCTTCCACAGCATTTTTACTGCAGGTTGACTCATATTTGCTGAGTGACTACTTTATGTCAGGCATTGTGCGAAGTACTGGTATTACAAATATGATAAGGAGACAGCTATGTCCTTGAGAGAGGCAGATATGTATATCATTCATTAAAATCTAGTCTGAAAGAAAATGATGTAAAGAGGGAAGCAACATTTGTTATAAATACAGAAAAGACTCAGCAGGATGAACATGTTAAGGAAGGTTTCAAAGAGAAGGTGACACCCAAGCAGAGTAGGGAAGGGAGAGTTACTCCAGGAAGGAAGAGGAGTAAGCACATTCTGGGCAGAGAGACAATATATGTTCAGACAGGGAGAAATAAAAGAATGTTGTGTGTAGATGAGAACTACAAGCAGTCTTTGACACTAGAACAAAATGAGAGGTAGAAAATGATGGCTACTGAACCTGGAAAGATTATAGGAGGGTGGAGGAGAGAGGGAGTTTTGTATGCCTCATTGAAAGTATATCCTGCAGAGATACAAAAACACTGTTAAGTGTTGAGCGATGGGTTTAGGATATGCTACCTGAAAATATGTCACCTTAACACTTGAAAAATCAGCAGAAGCAGAAAGCTCACCTTCACCTTCCTCTGTCCTTCTCCCCTAAAGCAAGTCATTAAACCCTCATTTGACTGAAGTTTCTTCATATCCAGAGGAAAGGAAGATCCTTATCTCTACACACAGGATCACTGAGAGTAATCTGCACAAACAGGGCTTACAGAGTTTCCCCCAATTATAACAATTAGGTCATATTTTTAAAAAGTGTAATCCTATTTCTATCTGATGACTCACTTCTTCATCAAATCTAGCATATAAAATATCCAGGTTTACCCTTCTCTTAGGGTTTTCATTTCCTTGTATAACATACCACATCATGTAAAATATTTTATTAAAAATTTCATGCTTTTCTTTGGTTAATTTGTCATTTGTTAAAAAGGCCTCAGGTAGGAAAGAAAGTTATTTCTTTACCCCCTACATGAGCAATTAAATGGAAGGAAGAGATCTACATTTTGAATGTAGAAGGAAGGTGAAAAGTAGACTTTGTAGCATTAAGCATAAAACCCTTGAGAAGGGAAGTGAACTATTGCAAATGTCAAATGTGAAAAGTTGTACAAATGGAGGAAAAGTGAGGAAGTTACAAATATTTAGCAATTCAAATAATCAGACCTGATAATCAGGCTTGGTGGCCGAAAGGAGAAGAGTCTGAAATAACTCATTTCTTCTTGGTTGAGACAACTAATGTAATGGTGGTGTCACTGACTGAAAGGTACAGACATGCTGTACTAAAATATCTGTGGATTAAACAAGAGGACACATTCATCAAGTAGTTAGATTTATGTGTCTGAAACTCAGGGGGACAGAGCAGGCTGAGCTGAACTATTGGGGGTCATATAGGTAAGAGTTAAAATCAACAGAGTAGATGAAATCCCTTGAAGAGACTGTGCATAAGAAAAAAACACAATGAACTAATGAGGGAGCCCAGGATACATAGAAATTTAATGATATAGATGAAGTGGAATTGGCAACAATAAAACCCAGAAATAAACCCAGAAACAGTGTTTAGATAGGTCAGAGAAACTTGTATTGTCATGTAGATGGCAAAGAGAGAGTGTGTGCAGCATCAAAGTTATTAAACTGAGCAGAAATATTTGTAAAATAAGTATTTACAAGTTATTATAAGATCTGGAAATGCAGGTGTCCCCAATATTTTTGCCAGGGAGGTAGACAAATTGCCTTGATGAATTAAATGTGAGTAAACTGTACAAAAGTCTGTACAAAAGTCTGTGCCAAAGTCACCTCAAAGTGGATCAAATCCTAGGAATTAGACCAGAAACTTTGCAACTGAAACAAGAAAGCATAGTCTCAACACTCCAACATATTGGTGCAGGTATCAACTTCTTAAATAAGTTTCCTAAAGCTCAAGAAATAAAACCAACAATCAATAGGTAGGACCGGATCAAATTTAAAGCTTCTGCACAGCAAAGGAAAAAAGAGTATGAAGAGAAATCCTACAGAATGGGAGAAAATCTTTGCCAGTTGCTCTTCTAACAGAGGATTAATATCCAGAATACATAACAATTCAAAAAAAAAACCCTTAACATCAAAGAATCAAGACTCAGTTAACAAATGAGCAAAAGAATTAAGCAGACATTTCTCAAAAGAAGAAATACAGATAACCAATAAAAATGGGAAAAATGTTCATCATCCCTAACAATTAGGGAAAAGCAAATAAAAACTACATTGAAATTTCATCTCACTCCAGTTAGAAGGATATTTATCAAGAATACAAATAATAATACATGCAAGTATTATTATTTTATCTCTTCTGATTCCATTCTCCAAACTGCTTTCCCTTATATAGACAAATACGTGTGGTGTTCTCTTGGTACAAAATGCTGTTCTCCCTATCATGTGCTAATTATTTCTATTTATCATGTAGGTCTCAGCTAATTTTCACTTCTCCCGAAAAACCTTTTCTGAGCACAATGTATTCTCTAATATTTTCATTTTTAACTCCTGTTCATTTACTTCATACTTATGAACACAATTTGTCAGTGTGTACACATATGTGCCTCTCTCCCCCAACATGGTAAGATATACAAGGACTACTACGACTACATGGGGACCAAGAGATGTAGGAACCATGTATGGTTTTCAATTCAATTTCTCCATTACCCATTACTGTAATGAAAATAGTAATAAGAAGATACATACCTATTGAATGAATGAAATAATAGGCTATGCTCATTTTCATTTTCAGCAGCACAGTCTTACATAATGTAGGACAAAAATATTTATCTTTATATAGTCTGATGCTTTATCCATGGCTACTGTGTTTATGGACTCAACCAAATGCATGTGGATCAAGGGGAGCAGATTATATTCCATGCATATATGCATATATTATTTTATCTAATTAAACCACACTTTTATGTATAATTACAATGCTCAAATGAAAACATAAAAAGAAAGTCTTGTATAAATACCAATTGCCAAAAAAAAAAAAAAAAAAACTAATGTAAGCAAGTATCAAAGGGTCCAGGATCACAGGATATTTATACCCAGGATTTTGGAGTAAGCTAATAAAACTAGCATAAATAATCACTCATCCTGTGAGGGATAGAGTCTAACAACGATGCCCTTATGATCTTCCAGCATTGGGTTAAACTGGCCACTAGGTGACCTGGCATATCACATGGTGATCCCTCTGCCTGGAGTACTCCTTTCCACCTCATGGGTGCCCTCCTCATCCTCCCCTGGCCAGAAGTCTATGGGCTCATTACCTTATCATCACTTTTAATTTTGCATTCCACATTAAATCTGTGAGTTTCTTTAAGGCAAAGGCTGTATTTTAATTTCCATCTTTACTTCAATTGTACATAATTTGGCTCTACTATTTGCTTTTGGACATGTTGCAACATATTTCAGTAGGCAAAAAGGACATAATGCGTATATTGATGGAAAGATGGAAGCAAAGTTGGGAGGAAACACAATCTGCTTAGGTATCATAAAAACTTGAAATGGTTTTGAAGTATAGAATGAGAAACACAAAGATATACAGGATCAGTCTTTGGACTAAAAACAAAAAATGTCAATTCAAAACAAAATAATCCAAAAATAAGCAAGCAGAGGAGAGTTTTACCTGTGCCAATAGTAGTTTAAAACCTCTTTTTAGTTGGAGGCTCCTGGTTTCAGTTAAGGAAAAGCATTAAGAATAGCAAATAATTTTAGTCGAATTTGTACACAATTTGACTCTACTATTTGTTTTTGGACATGTTGTGATAAATTTCAGTCTTTTCTTAGGTAATAATACTTTTCCCCGTGCCCCTCAAGGACTTACTTAACTGAGTCCCTGCTTAGGAAGCTCTGGGAACGTCCTGAGGATGGGCTGACAATCTAGGAATTTTGATCTAATTTTGGAATGAGGATGGAGGTATAGATAGATCATCCCCAAGATCTAAAGATTGTCACGATTAGCTCAGATTTTGGGAAGGCTTGTGTTCTTTAGAGAACTATTTGTCCCATAAATATGACCACCTAAGATGAGAAAGACTTGGAGATGTGATCCCTTTCTCCCATGTTTGCCTGTTTTCAGTTGAATTTAGATGAAGAGGCTGAGATTGTGATACATGTACCTGTCAGGTCATCAGTGGGCCAGGAACCCAGCTGGCATGCTTTGCAGGTGTACTCATCAAAGACGTACTCATTCTCCTTACAAGGTGTGCAAGTCCAACAACAGCTGACTTCGCCTTTCCGGATCACCTGAGACAAACATTTAAATTTTGGTTAATAATTTGTATAGATGAAAATGCAGCAATCATTTCATCAAATGTACTGCATTTCAAAACAGAAAGGGTTTTTACATACATTCTTTCAAATGTTATTATAGAGGTAGAATGAGCATCAATATTCTCATTTTATAATTGAATAAACCAAGGATCAGGTTGAACAGTGAGTCCAACATTGTAAGTTCATTGTTAGCTGAGTTGAGAATTAAATGATACACAAGTCTTTGGATTACTATTTTTGGGTACCTGTATTTAACTACAGCCCTGTGTTTGTGCCCATGTATAATACATACAGATACATGTAAACAACTTATCCTTCAAATTAAGAACTTTTGCTCTCTGAATTCATCTTGGCTTTCCTCCACTAGCTGAATAATTGTGAGAAAAAACATTGCATGTCTTCCAATATTAAAAATCTATCTATATTGATAAAATAATTAGGAATTTGTATTGGATAAAAACAGAGGCAGAAAATGAAGTATTTCTGCACATGATCTCTTGGTCTCTTTCTACTGAAAATCTGGTTCAAAGTTCAGCCCATTCCTTCCTCTTTAAGAGCTTTGCTATCCTCAGGATGGTTGTAAAAAAAGTCATTTAGATAATTAAATACTGCTTCATCTATTTGATTTTTTAAGGTAGTAGAAAATAATTGAAATAATTTGATGATTGAAAGAAGTCCCAGATGTTATTCTTTAGAAATGGATGCGTCTTTTATTTTTCCTGCCATCACTGGTGCATGAAAAGCTTCTGTGGAATAGAGGAGAATTCAATCACCATGCTTATAAATAAGTAAAACATTTTGATTTTGCTTTATATTCCCTGTCTTAGATGCTGACCTTATTAGTGAGCTTTGATAATATTATCTAAACACCTATAGCCACATATAATTATAAGTGCCACTTCTGTTTTACATTTTGCATTGTCCCTTGTGCTGACTCTCGATACTGCAGCAATAAATTGTAAGTAGGAAATGATGACAAATGGGCCTGAAGCATCCTTTCCCTAAAATCATCTAAATGAGGCAAAATTACTAATAAGATCTGCTTAATCCAGTCACAAAAACCTTTCCCATAATATTGACTATTTACAGACAATTTAGTGTATGCCATAAGCTTTGATGCCATTAAAACATTAGAACAGCTCTAAATGAGGTAGCTGGTTATATTATTTTATTCAATTTTAGAGAACACTGATGTATAGTCAGCTCACATCACATTTGAGTAAATAAGAATCAAATAATGTATGTTAGATATCAAGGCTCATACTTAGAAATATTGGGCCTTATTAGAAGAAAGCTTCATAATATGAAAAATATAAGAGAAACACTCTTGGCTCAGGAGTCAAGAGGCCCAGGTTCCAGTCTTGCCTAGAGTCACTGAGTAGCTATGTGCCCTCATTACTCCTCCAGCTGATGCCCAGATGCCTCAAACAGAGCCCACTGTACTGATAATAATAGTACTTACTCTGTAGGAATTCCTGAAGGTTAAATAAAATATCTCAGTGATTTACAAAGTGTAGAACATCCGAAAATATTACCTATTCTTCATTTAAAATAAGCGTACAAGCACTCATAGAGGAAAGAAGAATGTTATTTATAAAGTAATTTCAACTACACTTGGTAAAATTGCCCTCGGAAAATTATTAGATCACATAATATAAATAGGTATATTTAAAATAATGAAAGATTCTCTTTTCAGACTTCAGGAAGGAATGGTGAATAAAAGCTGCTTTTCCCCCACTAGAAATACTCTGAATTCCTATGGTTCATTTGGTTGTAAATTTCAATATTTTGTCAAAATAAGTTTTATGTACTTTTCCCAGAATAATTCAAAAATTCAGTCTCTCTGAATCAATCATGGCAACTTAGTATGTCTTCTGATCATTCAAAACCATTGTTTTCATATGTTCTGTTCTGCATTTGGTTTGAATAAAAGATACAGTGAAAATTCTCTTTCATAGCAGTGCCTATTCTTTCCCACCACTGGAAGTAGTGATACTTTCTTTTAACAATCTGTAACACATTCAAATATTTACTAGACTAAACACTTTCATGGAGACGAAGTTATAAATCTCTGAACAACCCCATGAGATACTACCATTAATAAATTTGCTCAGTAATAACTTTAAACCATAATAAAAGAATATTGTCAACTGTACACTTAATAGAATGAAAATGAGATATGATTAGAAAACCAGAGTTGGAAATTATAAAAAAAGGACTAAACAAAATTTACTAGAAGATAATAAGCATTAAAAATATGATGATAGGAAACCAGATTCTTCCAATGTATAAAATTCTTTATGGTTTTGGTTTTTACAGTGCTGGAGACTGAACCTAGGGTTTTACAGTGCTGGAGACTGAACCTAGGGTCTTGGATATACTAAGTGATCTACTACTCAGCCACCTTACAGTTCCCACTGTATAGATTATTCCTGTAGAATGGGGTAGGAAAAAAAATAACATGTGAAGAAATCTCTCAAAAAAGGCATTCAGCATTTTGAAGTTACAGGCTCAAGATGTATTGCTGGGAAGAGTCAGAACAATGAATATTCATATGGTTATTTACACTCTATAACCATTTTTAAGGAAGCAGCGGAGATCATGAACAATTGATATTTTGGGTGGGTCTATACTGGACTTTACATGAAGAGCTTAGTTGCAAGATTGGCCAACATGCAGAATTCTTTTGTCACTGTATATCAAGAGTTATTAAACTTTTTCTGAAAAGGATAAAAAGGAAGAAGGAGTGGGGAGGAAAGAAGGTGGAAGGAAAGAAAGAAGACAGGAAGACAGCTTGGCTGTATTTTTATAAAACTTTATTTGCGAAGGCAGGCAGCACATCAGATTTAGCCTGTAGGTTTTAGTTTACAGTTCTTCCTAAACATAACATAACAAGATATACAGAAATTTTCATATGTTTTGTAAGTCATTGAGTCATTTAGCCATTGTTAATAAATTTGGTTTCTATTTTCTTTGACTTTGGCTTTCTTCCTTCTAGTCTTATGCTTTTCAAATCTTCAGAATGACCTTTTGAGGATCTTACTATCAATACTAAAATATTTCAGGGTTTTTTTGGGGGGATACTGGGAACTAAACCCAGATATGCTTTACCACTGAGCCATTGCCCCAGTCCTTTGTATGTTTTATTTATTTTATATTTGTTCTTATTAGTTATGATGACAGTATAATGTATTTTGGCATAGTATGCATATATATATATACATATAGTATACATATATGGAGTATAACTTCTCATTCTTCTGGCTGTACATGATGCAGAATTACATTCTGCATCATGATTACATGTAATCATATATGTACATAGGACTATCTTTCCTATTCCCATTCCCCTTCCCTTCCTTCATTCCCCTTTGTCTAATCCAAAGCACTGTGTTCTTCCCTACTCCCCCTTAATGTGAGTTAGCATCTGCCTGTCAGAGAGAACATTTGACCTTTGGTTTTTTGGGACTGGTTTATTTCACTTAACATGATAGTCTTTCCATCCATCACTTACCAGCAAATGCCCATAATTTCATAAGGAGAAATGAAATAAAAATATTTCAGTTTCAATCTAACATTTCAACTGTGTTATAAACTGGTAAAGATGAGGTTTGTTGAAAAGCTCAAGGAAAATGTCTTAAGGTATATGCAAAGCCTAAAATTTTAGTGTGTAACTATTTCATGAACAAATGAATGATTTTGATATTATTTTTTTCTCCTAGGATGTTACACCCTGTGTTAGTCAGCTTTGTGTTGCTATGACCAAAAGACTTGACAACAACTATTTAAAGGAGGAAAACTATTTTGGTTCACAGTTTCAGAGGTTTAGTCCATGGTCAGGTGACCCAAGATGAGGCATAACCTCATGATGGAATGTAATGACAGAAGAAAGTAGCTCAGGACATGGCAACCAGGCAGTGGAGAGAGAGGGAGCACCACTCACCAGGAACAAAATATAAATCCCAAAGGTATGCTTCCAGTCATCTACTTCCTCCAGCCACACCCTATCTGCCTATGGTTACCAGCAAGTTAATCCCTATCAGTAAATTAATCCACTGATTAAGTTTCAGCTCTCCTAAGGTAATCATTTTACCTTGGGACATTCCTGCATTGTCTTACACATGAGCTTTTAAGGGACAACTCATATTTAAACCATAACACACACAAATAACTAACTTATTTCTGCTTTTTAATTATTTTCCATTCTCTTGTTCACTGGCTTTTTATTTCCTATCAGCTAGGACACATCAATGTAAAAGCAACTTTTCTATGCCCTAAAATTACCAAACTATTGCCTACTTTTTACCACATTCTTTTCGATGCTCAGTTACCATTATATTCTGCTCCATTGGGCAGACTTCTATCTTCAGAAGACCCAGATGAAGGGTTCATCTTCAGTTCTCAGATCTTTGTCTCACTCCTCTTCTTTCCTGGTTCATCTTCCACTGACAACTGTCTTACCTGACAGCAAATTCTAATGGGCTCCCTAAACCTGATTTAACAGCCTCTACCTCTTTCTCTTCCTTTAAACTTTGTTTTAAGAAAAAAAAAAGACATTCTTCAAGATTTTTTCTTGGTTTGGGTAATTTTTTATAGAAACTTCTAGGTTAAGCAATTTTATCTACTCTAACAGCATCAACTTGAACTCCATTTGATAAATATCTAAAACTGGATCTTATTTCTCATTGTTCTGGACTAATCATCACAGGCTTACTATCTCTAAACCAACATACTCAACAAATAACCCACCACCTTTTCTCTAAAACCATCCTCATTTGTTTGTTAGTCCTGACAACAGGTCATTTTAGTTACCAAGACCTGTAATTACAGTTGATTGTCTTGGACTCCTTTTTCTTTTCCAACCTGGCATCTAATCAGTAGCCAGGATTGATTGTGTCTCCTTGTAAGGTTTCTCCCAAATGTATACCCTGTCCCCTTTTTCATCCTCATTGTTTCTTTGCCAATTCAAGCCCTTTTCTGCACTATCACAGTGTCCTTTCACTTATCTCTTCCATCTTTTTCACGATTCATAAATCTACTCATAAATCTTCACCTAAGGTGGTGCAATTAATGTCGATATCTCAGTCAAAGTTTTTCTTTGACTCCTGTTTAATAAAAACTAACTCAACTTATTTAGTATGATAGTGAAAACTTTCTGCCAATTTGGACTCGAC
>JAJEJO010000872.1:92757-106220 GCA_020662805.1 Glaucomys volans
ACTTATTTAGTATGATAGTGAAAACTTTCTGCCAATTTGGACTCGACCTATCATCATCACTTTTTCATTTATAATAATCATTCAGGGCAATCATTTACATACCCTAGATGATTCACTGCTGCTGAGAAACTATCTCATTGATTACTTCTGTACATTTCCAGTTACTGTTCCCTCTACATTAATGATCTCTCCATTGAACCACACCCATTTTCATGGCCCAATATTTTACATTTTATTCAGAAGAAAGCTCTTCTCACCCTCCCACCCCCAAGAACTTATGTAGTCTTTTTCTTTCTTTCTTGAGGGAGACATTACATTTTCATGATACTGCTCTCTCAAGACCATCATATTTTCTCATCTATATGAATTATGACAATAAGGGATATCTCACTCATTTTCCCCAATGATACTATTACTTTAAGAGGCATATGATAAATATTTATTAAATTAATGAGAATTAGCATGTTTTTGAATTATAAATTATTCACTTACAGGAAACAGTCTTTAAAGTCCTGTATAAGCAGGAAGTGTGAGGTAGAACGTTATGACTCCATTGGTTTCATCAGCTCAGACCAACTACTAAAATTATTGTTTCTTGCATGCTAGATCTAAGGAATTAACAAGAATAAAGGAAAAAAAACCCACAATTTCTAATGATAAAAACTTACAACATAAAAAGTAAAGGAAGTCTCAATTTAAAAAAATACCCAATGGTAGCCAACACAGTTGAATTACAACAGTGAAAGAAGCATGGCTTTTGTTTTACCTTTATCTGGCCTTTCTCACATGGTTCACTGCACACAGATCTGATGATGTTATTTTTCTTGGTCCATACTTCATCATCATCCATTTTTAATTCTCCATTGTCCCAACTTCCAACATTGATATAATCAAAGTAATCTTTTCCCATTTCTTTGAAATTCATTATTTCATACCTGAGAAATCAGAAAATAATAATTATTCAGCTGAGAATATAAATAATTCTCTATAAAAATGAAAATGACTTCATTCCCCTAAATATAACTACTGTCATATAAGTAGCACTGGAATTTTACAAGACAGTATCCTTAGATAACCAAAACCTATCTGCCATGTCATTTTCAGAGAGCATTCTTCTGTTTTGTTCATGTATTTATTCATTTACATTTAAACTTATACCTGAAATAGAAAATATTCCCATGTGAGAAAGTGACTTAACCTCAATAGGATGGAGCAGTTTTTAAGTAACTTCAGGAAATTTAAGCAAGGACTATTGTTGTGCTTCTGTGAAAAAAATAAAAAACAAAACAAAACAAAACAGCTTTTATCTCCATTTAAATGATCTAATTTTCCTTTACTAGCCAAGTGAGAAATTTGGTAAATCTTTGATCTTGCTTTCAGTATTGGGGTGTGTGGGAGTAACTTGGAGAAGGTCTGATTTTGCCTTTATTGTACCCTTTGTCAACTGCTAAGTTCATTGTATAAAGGCAGTTTCCAGAATGATTTTTTTAAAATCTGAAAATAATTTCTAAAGAACCTTATGCAATGTAAAAATACTGGAAGAGAGGAGAACTTGGTGAGTTCTCAGTCTCTGTTGTTATTCTTATTTTGAGTAAGGGATGAACATGTAAATAGGGCAAACCAACATGCTTATTTACAAGCCTTTTCTTATATGTAAGAACATTTCCAGAGAAACATTTTTGAAATGATTTTCCCATCTGAGGACATCAGATGAGCAATAACACCACTGTGTTGGTTCCTACAGGAATGCCATAGGCACACCATGTCTTTGCATGCTTTTTAACCGTACACACACCCTACAGGCAGATAGGCTCCTAATGCATGAAAGCTTCCTCCAACTTTCCCTGTTCAGTATGTTCAGCTATCTGGAAATGGACATGGAGAGAATACATTCTAGCTTTTGGGTTCCAGTGACCATATACCACAGTCACACCAACATTCTGTACAGAAATAAAAAGAACAAAACTGATGTCAGTCTATTGACTCTCCTTTTTAAGATGATGCCGTTCTGCTTTTACTCCCAGTCACAATTTTTTTGACTGTAGTGTTTTTTTTTTTTTCTTCTCAGAATGATAATCCTTTCTTATATATTTTTTGGTCATGAAATAGTTTAAGGATTATCCTGTAGTGTTTTATTTGAAGTAAGTAACAAGTTGGGGTAACTGTCTAATTCCACTTCTAAATAAAAAATCATAGCTCACTTTCCTTTCCACGCTGTCACAGTTCTCCTATGACCAGAGAGCATGTTATGAATTGTGATGTTAGAACACAAAGCACTGAAGTAAAAAGAGCTCATGTATTATGTCACAGGCTACTTCAAATATACAGGCTGCAAAGTCTTGAAAGGTGACTTTCTGTGAGCAAATAACCTTTGAACATTTCAGTATGGGAGAAAGAAAGAAATGTCAATGTCAGGAGGCTTCTTTCTCTGCAGACGCTAATTTGAGAAGATATGAGGATAACTTTACTCACTCAAAAACAAGACATCAACCCATTTCTATTGATTCTTAGGTCTGACAAAGTCTGGTCCAAAATGTTTATTTCACAGATAATAGAACTGAGGCTAGCTGAGGTTAATCTGTATGAGATTGCAGAGAAGGTGTCAGAGCCAGGACCTAAACTAAGCCTTTACATTTCAAGTCAGCTATTATTTTTTTCTCCATTAGATTACTCTAAATATTGCTACAGCTGAGAGATCAATTTTCTGTTATTTAAATAATGTAAAAATTTAACCACTTTACATTTTAATGTTCTTATCTTTATACTCATGGCTCTTACTTTTATTTATGAGAAATGTTAGAAAGTGAAGGGATTTAGTTTTTGAAAAATAAATATGAAACTCTATAGAATAGAAAATGTCATATTTGATAGGAAAATTATTTAAAGAAATATTGAATCATAATTTTAGTTTAACCCATCAACCTTGTATAACCACATTGGAGATGATAAATCTCCCGTTCAGGTTAATCTTTTTTTTCCTGGTAATTGTTTTTTACCTACTAGACAAATAGAAAGATATTATCAATAATAACTGAAGCTGTGAAAATATCCCTTTGCTTTAAAAACCTTCAGCATCAATGCACTGAAAAGAACTACATAAGAATAATTCTCCTTAACAAAGATTTTTTTCCTCTTCTTTTCTGAATTGGTGTGAGGTATTTTTATTTTTTAGCTTTCAGAGAAAGGACATAGAATTTACTATCCATCAAAAGTAAAAAGAATGAGTGATTCAAAAATACCCTTATTTAAAATTTAGATAGGAATTCTAACAATTATTAGTTTACCTATTATTTAATCGAGAAGATTGGATTTTATTTTCCAGGAAAGAGCAGTAAGTAATTCAGGGTGGTTTGATAAAGAGCCCATTACAGAAAATCAGTGATAGAAGCACAGATTAGAGTGCCATTCCAGTCACAGGGAACTGGACCATAAAATCCCCAGTTCCCCTTATCGTTTTTGCCCTTCTTTCCTGTTTCCTCTTTCCCTTTCCAACCTTTCTCACCATGCCTCTAGGTTTCAGCATCTCTCTGCTCCTGGAACTTCCTTCTCCTCACAGTGTGTCCTTGTTGTATGATCTGTGAAGGATTATGGAAAATAACATCCCCCAAGACAGCTCCCCTGGAAAACAGGAGGGCAGTGTGGTCCAAGAGGAGGGAGAAAAAATAAGACAAACATTAACCCTTCCTAGTAACAATGAGTCCTGAAGAGTCCTGGAAGGAGAAAAGCAAAGAGTGAAGCTCTGGGTCACAGTGGGTCCCAGAGGAAGAAGGTAAACAGTGAATTCCGGCCAAGTTCTGAGCTTTCATCCCTTCCCAGTAACAATAAGTTTTGGACTTGTCAGAACATTTTTTCCTAACTGCCCAAACTCACACATTCTACTTCCATCTCCAAAGATTAGTTCACCATCATTATAACCCATGAAACTCAGAGCCCTTCTGTAACTGGGAGCCATTTTCCATCCCAAAAATAAGCCCCTCCAAGGACGCCTGATTAAAGGAAAGCTTGCTGATCCATTTGAGGTCTGCTCCCATTTTGGGTCATTTGTGCTTAGAATCTGCTTCCTTCATATCTCTTCCCTTGTTCCCCTTTCTCTGTTTCCCCATGTCTGTCTCTTCCTTAATTGGCCACACTTTACAACTGAAATATCCCAAATAATTTTACAAGTTAATTTTGCACATCCTTTTAAAACAAAAATGTTAAAAAGGTATGCTCTGACAACTTCTATTACAGCACCTAATCGAAACTAGAGGAAATCGTTGTTTAGTTGAACACAAGTAATTCACAATTTCCTTCGGGTCAAAACTCTGAAAATTTGAGTGAGCATCTTCAGAAAGTAGTGAAGCTCTTTCTCCAGGAGCTATTGACAGTGATAGCTGTCAGGAACTGGGGGAGTCTGTGGCTCCTAAGTTTCTTTCAGCCTGTGAGTCTGATGCTAAGGTCCTTTTTATTGTTTTAAATGTGTCATTCTTACAGATATGCTAACTTGGCAATGGTTCATCCTGAGTACTCCACACCCTGGTTTATACAACAATGCGATTGCAATGATCTGTGCCTTTGAGGATGGGTCACAAATTGGACTGACATCAGAGTTAGTTAGACCAAAAACACTAATAACTAATAATTGAAAGCTTTTTTACTATATAGTTAGACATTTCAAATGGAAAGTGAGTAAAATGAGGTAACATTCGCTGGTAAATGGATGGATCTGGAGACTATCATGCTAAGTGAAAAAAGTCCATCCCAAAAAAACCAAAGGCTGAATGTTCTCTCATGTGAATGCTAACCCACAACAAGGGGGAGGGGAGGGAAATAGGAGTTCAGTAGATTAGATAAAGGGAATGAAGGGAAGGGGCATGGGACAGGAAAAGGAAAGACAGTGGAGCGAACCTGACATAACTGTCCTATGTACATGTTTGAATATGCTACAGTGAATCTCAACATCATGTACATCTACAAGATTAGGGTCCTAATTAGAATAAGATATATTTCATGCTTGCATGAATATACCAAAATAGAGTCTACTCTCATGTGTAACTAAAAAAGAACAAATTAAAAAATGCCAAAAAAATCAAGATAAATTCTCATTTGATGATTATAACTGCGATTTTCATATTATCGTTCTATGAGTACTAGTTGGCCATGCAACCTTGGATGTGTCTCTTTCCTTATCTGACACTCAGATTTTTCTCCAGGAAAAGTAGGACTTTGACACAGATCATCTGTTTCTCTATGGTCCCTTTAGGAGCAGAGCCGTGTACTAAGAATTCATGTGCATTCAGGGTCAGTTTTTGCAATTTATAACTATTCAGGCTCCTTATTTTCTATGTGCCCTGTCTGTTTTTGTTCTTCCATTCCTCTTTTTCTGCCTTCTTTCAAGTTAATCTTTTTCTTTAATCCCTTTACTGGACTTTAAACCTTTCTTTTTGTATTAAAATTTTGGCAGTTGCTTAAGGGATTACAAATATGCATTCTTACTCTACTTAGAGTTAATGTCAAGTTACTTAATGTAAAATGTGAGAATCTTGCCCTGTATAATTTCATTTTTCTTTCCTTTATACCATTCTTTTCAAATGTTTTACAACTATACACTTATCTACCTCACAGTATAGTATCTTAATTTTTGCTTTAAATGGGCAATTGTATTGAGTTTGACATTTTCTCTCCATGTTCCTTCTGCTTAATTATGGTCAATTCTGGAAAGCAGCCAGACCTCTTAAAGCTTAGGTCCTGCTGGAGTCTCTTCACTAGGGCTTAGCAAACTTTCACTGTTAAAAGACAGATAATAAGTATTTTAGACTTGTAGATGGTCTCTAACTACTCAGCTCTGCTATTATAGAACAAAAGCAGCCACAGTGCCTAACTAAATGATTGTCACTGTGCTCCAAAAATCCTTCGTTACAGCAAACTCAATTTGACTTGCAGACCATAGTTTGCTGACCTATGATCTACATCATTGGTGATAAATACCACAGGTTCATATTTCACATCTGTAATTATGAAACACTTAGAGCTCTGAAAACTGTATGTTTTTTCACAATTCAACTGGCAGAAAAACATGAATCTATCAGAAATTACCAGGGAAAAAAACCTGACCTGAACCAGAGGCTATTTATAATCTCTATGTAACACCAAGTATGGATATTCATGTTTTATGAGAGAATATCCATTTATTGATTAAGGAGTGCTGTTCCACAGCATGATG
This sequence comes from Glaucomys volans, assembly GCA_020662805.1. Classification (NCBI taxonomy): domain Eukaryota; kingdom Metazoa; phylum Chordata; class Mammalia; order Rodentia; family Sciuridae; genus Glaucomys; species Glaucomys volans. Next base: position 98,960 of record JAJEJO010000872.1, read on the forward strand.
GGGGCATTATATTACTGTGCAAATGTCTTTAAATTCCAAAATTCTGGATTCTGTAACACACCTGGCACCATGGTTTTCATTACAAAATTATGGGTTCATAGTATTCTAATCAGAGTTGAAGTTTAAAAACAGTGATTGTACTAGGGAACAATCTGTAGGTGCATGTGAAAGAATAGGTTGCTATTTCTCCTGGCTCCCTTTGTTCAGGATCTTCCTCTTATACATCTGACAATTTAGGGGAATCCCTCATCGCTCCTGGTTCTAGTTTCTTGTCTAGACAGTTGGGAATCTCTTTCATCCAACAGAGCAGTTACTTTTACTACACAAAAACAACAATATAATTCCTGAAAATATGTTTCTAAAAATGTTTTTATAATTTGATTTTATAATTTGATTATAAGGCAAGCATCTGAAGTCCAAAAGACAGAATAACAATCAACTCTAACATTTAGAAGACTGTCTTTGGATGAGTACTTTAACCTTTGTAGGTCTCACTTTCTTCAGGTGAAAAAAAGAATAATAATATTACTTACCTCATATGATTAAAAAGTAGCATGCTTAGCTTAGTGTTTGGATAATAACATACAATAAATATTAGCTATATTTTTCTTTTGAAACAGATACTCATTTGTGCAGGCTGGTTGTGAACAATTAATTTTCTTTAAAAAATAACTGAATTAGTAGGAGAAACCAAAGGTTGCAAACTACCCTTTCCTTCAGCTGGTCCATGCGATCAGAGGCCAACCCTGATATTTTATTAATGCATTACTGTGATACTCAAATTTAGTAATGAATGGATAGATTTAAACTAGCCTGCACTCTCAGAAATTGTTTGCAAAATGTTATGTATATTGTTCCTGAAAGAACATCTAGAATTTTATTGGAGTCCTGAAGGGATTCATGTTCCAAAAAGGTTAAGAACCAGTATCCTAAAAGTACCTTATTATAGCATATTTGGAGTATGAGTGAAAAAGTAATGTTCTGCCTAATCCATTAGTTTCCCAATGGAACAGAGCTGAATTATCTGAAACATTTCCTCAATGTCTCATTTGTGAAATTGGTTGGTGACATGAAGTAGAAACTCTTGAACAGAGATAGCTATATTCATTAGTTTGTTAGCAGGTCCCAAGTTAATGTCAGTGCTCCAGAGATGTACACAGGAACAATAAATCCATGCATAGATATCAGCACATAGACCTAGTCCTGAACTTAAAGACTGAGTTAATGGGTCAACCTGCCCTAAAAGGAATTACAACACATGGGAAGTGTCTTTTGGCCCAGTGGATATAGCAAACAGAGAAAAGTAGGAAAGAGTATGGTGTAAAGTCATTTTATCTTGGAGTCCTGGAGCAACAATCTTCAAATCTCTGGAACAGAGAAAATACCCGGTTCTTATACTGGATGTATGACCTGGCACTGTCACTTAGCAGTTCAGCACGTGAGACGGCAACAGCTACATCCAGGACAAGCTCCAGCTTACCTTAAAAAATAGGGAAATGTGCTAAACCAAGATTGTTGGCAGAAAGGTTGGGCACATGGGGTGTGAGCTGAGGAGGATCTCTCTTGGCAGGGTCAGTTGTAAATAGAATGCACAGACACTTCTTCAGGAACAGCTGTTAAGCCCAAGGTGCTGTTGGAAGAGCATTTGGAATCTTGCAATGGGAGACTTAAGGGTCCTAATTGTTCTGATGCAAAGCATAGTGAAGACCTGAACCTATCACAACTCAGAATATAATTTCAATGACACCATCCCTCATGGATTAAAAACATATTGTGCAGAGTTAAGAATTGGGTATAAAGTACATGTGAATTCCGGTAGAGTTTGGATACCTGGTGATTCCCAGGTGACCTATAATTATAAGTAAGTTTTATATTTCTCAGGCACCTTTCTAGAAATAATAAAGGGGAAATGTCAGAGAAAAGGGCAATTCAATCCTCCAAAAGGGTGGAAGTTCCTCAACTGGAGAATAACAAAAGAAAATATGACTTATTTATCACTGTAGATACAGAAAATAATATAAAAATACCTTAACCTTATTTCCAGATTGGCAGAAATTAAATTGTTCCTGTTTCAGAATAGTTCTATGATCCGAGAGGATACAGAGTATAGGGAATAACAAGACAAAACATGCACTGAGAAACCACTGAGATGATTTTGGTTATCTATGATAAAATGAGGCTCTTGCTTGAAGTTTAGGTCTCTGAAATGTGGTGATGATTTCGTAAGCATATTGTGGACATCAGCAGCAATGTTTTTCCTTGGCTACAGGGAATAAGGTTTTGTCTCTGTTTTGCTCACTTTGGGATATATGGGCTTGGCAAACTTGGCCAGGCAGCCTAAATAGCCACAAAGGAGGGAGACAAGCATTTCAGCATCTAGAGTTGGCTCTCATTTAGGCTCTGTTGTCTAGAGGACAAATCTAACAATACCTTCCTGGAGAGTCTCCATTCTCATCAAATAGGATCATATCTCCAGAAACCCCAGTAAAATTGGTTTTCATCAGGGAGTCCAAAAGTTTCCGCCCATCAATTGGTTTCATTGCGTCACAGAGTCCTGCGTAGCCTGGGCAGAGGGACATCTGCATGTTGTGGAGCCCATAGGCCATGGAATAGATGGCGTTGATCACAAATCCCATTTTGGAATCTTGAACATGATGTGTTCTCAGGGTCAGAGAACCTGTTGAAAAACAAATCAGACTTTAATTTTGGAGTTTAATTCTACCATAGGTATATCCATGGGTCCTGAATAATCAGAATTCCCTGGAGCAACTTGTCAGGGTATGAACTGGAGACAATGCTAGGAATAGATGCCAACATATTGTCCCAAACATTGTCTACTATTTTGGGGCTTTTGCTCCAAAGCCTTGAAGACAGATCTCAGCTCCCAACAATAGAAATATTCACTTCCTCTAATAACTGAACTCTGAGGATAGGGATATGATAGCATTGCAGTGCTGTATAAAAAAATGTATCTGATGGAGAGATTAAATTCTGTATTGTCAGCTATGATAATATACCTTCCTATGTTAGAAATCCACAACAAATCTCCAACCTCCAAACCATAAAGTTTTCTTTACTGACAGAATTAGATCCTCTACCATCTGGCCTCAACTTACCTATTTGATGATTTATCACCTACCACTTCCAGTCTCAAACCATATTCTCTCCATAAATGAGCTTATTTTGAAATCATGAAACATAACATTTAAATGTCATTAAGTCATATCAATTCAATAAAAGTTTATTGAAATCAGAGTATAAATAAAGCACATGATTGGTGATCTAGGGTAAAAATAACAAAGATGAATTAGACATGGATTCTCCACTAAAGAAACTTGTCCAGTTATAGTCCTTTCTGATTTGCTGTATTTCTTGGAAGGCTTATGCATGGTGAATAAGGAGAAGAGGAATAAAATGTCAGGAAAGAGAGATAAGCAGAAACAGTGGAGGGTAAGGCTTTGAAATATCCTCCAATTTCCATTTAAAAGTTATTTTGCTGTAAGGAAAATGAAATGAATTTGGTAAAAGAGGGGGACATGTTTGGAATACTGTAGTAGAATGCTGAGAGATGATGGTGGTTTAGTCCAGGGTAGGATTCTGAGCCTATTTTGAAAGCAGAGACAATAGGATGTGCTAAAGGATTGGATACAGTCTATCAAGGAAACAGAGGAATTGAGAATGAGTCTAGATTTTTAGTTTAAGCACTGATGGATTAAGGTACCATTAACTGAGAAATGAGAAAGAGATTGGCGGGGGTGGGGAATCCAATGTGCTGTTTAGGTTGTGAAGAAGGGAGATAAGTTGGTTGGCCAGTGTTATAGAACCAGGCAATAGATATTGGTGGGTTTTTGTTTTGTTTTGTCTTGTTTTTCATGGTGACAGCAGTAGAGAAGGTGGAGGGTGTTCACATTTAAGAAACATTTGAAAAATAGAACTGACATGATTGATTGGTTGTATCTACCACAGATTTTGGACTCATGTTGAATTCTTTATTGTGCTTTTAAAGCTTTATTGTTCTCTATGGTTCTATGTTTTGTCATCTTCTAATTCTATATTCTTTTTGTGTTTCCAATGCTATGTAAGTGAGGATTGCCTAACACTACAGGGATTGTTTTCAGTGCTACATCTACATTCACTCAACCCTTATAAGAACCCAAATGCAATACATACTCTTTTTATGAGGAAAATGGGCATAGAATGGTGAATTAACCCAATACCACATGGTTACTAAGCAGTGGAAGCAGGATTTAGAACTAGACAGTCTAGCTCCAGAGTGCATGCCTATAAGCAGGATGCTCAATGGCTTCTGAAATCAAAATCCAGTTGAACTACCAGACATTCCATAAAGCACATCAACCATAACATTTGAGGAAAAAAAATTGAATTTGTTCTATATCTCATCTAATTTTGCACACACTCCTATATTCCCTGTATCCTTTTCTTTTCTTCCAGACCCACCTGTTCTTACCACCTTTATTTGGGTTTTCAGAACTTCTTAACTATAGGTACCTGTGTATTAATATTTCTAGGTTTAGTACCAATGTCAAAAGTGAAAAGATTATAAAATGAAAATTTTCTCTTTGTCCTGCCTTTAGTCACTCATATTTCTCACTAAGAGTAGACATTCTTTAGAGGGATATCCAATATCCTAACTTTATCATTCCTTCAAGACATTATTACTTTCATTGACAAATATTTATGCAAGGATATAGATGTCATTTCATAAACATTAGTATGCACACATGCTCTTCTACATCTTGCTTTTAACACTGTATTGTGGAACTTCTTGTTATTTCCATATATGTCCATATAGGGATGTTAGATTATGGCTGCATAGTATCTCTCATGTCGATGTAGTATTATATATTTAACCAATCCCAGAGTTCCTGATAACTCCTTGCTTGAATTACTATAATAGTCTTTTTTTCCAAATATTTATTTAGTTGCAGATGGACACAACTTTATTTTTTAATGTAGTACCAAGGATCAAACCCAGTGCCTCACATGTGCTAGGCAAGTGCTCTACCACTGAGCCACAACCACAGAGGCGTGCAATAGTCTTTTAACAGATTTTATTGCTTCTAATCTTGTCCTGCTCTAATTAAACTATATATTCACAATGTCGATATTTAGAGTGATCTGTCTAAATAGTAAAACTCATTTTGTTAGTCAATTAAAACCATCCAATTATTTCCATTCTGGTGATGACAAAATTATACCTACAAACCTTGTCTTGGCTTTGATGCTTTTATTATCCTGGCCTCAATTTACTTCTTTATTCTTCTCTATTATTCTATATGCCAGATATTCTGAACTTCTTGCATCATATAATAGATTTTTCTCTCTTCTGTGTATCTAGGTTTCTATGCATTATACTCTCACTACCTGAAGCACACATTCCCTCAGATTTTCTACCTAAATTAACAATTCATGTGAGCTGTAGAACTCACTTGCAATCAGAAATTGTTCAAAACCCTCCTCTACTCACTCCAGAATTAAGTCGTGGCTTCATTTTCCTGTGGTATGGGTGCTGGTTTTCATGATAATGAAATGAAATGAAAGAAATTGCCTACATGCACATTTGCTGGTAGCCTGATTTAAGGTCCTGCTTTCTTCTCTTTATAGCTCTGGTGACGATCTCTTACCGGCTTCCAGTACTGTGAACTTTCTGAAGTTGTTAACAGATGTAGCCCTTGTGGTTAGCATAGCACATGACACATAATTGGCATCACTAAAATATGCTGAGTACATGAATAAGGCCTGTGGATGAGAGACTGCCTCCAAGAGTGTCACCAAATACCAGGTGTGGCCCTCAGATTGGCAAATCAGTTAATCAGAGAAATCATTTCTTTGTAGAATAGTACTAATTTAAACAAAACAAAATAGCAACACCAATTTGCAACAGGATCTGTCAGGTGGACCAGTTAAGCTATCTCTAAGCTATCTCTAAGTATTTTCCCATCTAATAAAAATAATAGGGGAAATTCTGACTTCATCAAAATGAAGTAAGCACACTGTCCTGTTTCTTCCATTGAACACAACTAAACACTCTGGGCAGAATGACTAGAATTAGATGAATATTCTGAAAAACACATGGAAACAAGTAGGCTGATAAAACTTGAAATGTTCATAAAGTAGGCATGAATTTATTGGTCTTTTTCCTCTAATATTTTTAAATATTAGACTTAAAAGTAGCTTAAGACATGGATCTTGTGAACCATGTGCAAGCAGAAAATACTCCAAGAAAGTCCTCTATTTCTACACTGAGAAGCAGAAAGGAGGTACCTACAAGTTAGAGGGAATGGAATAAATTTTATTTCCATGTGTTTGTTTTTTTCCTATCTTACTGCCTAGGTGTCCTTGCCAAGGAGATGGTGGCAGGTGGTAATGGTAGAGCCTGTAGGTCTAGGAAGGTACTTATAACCTAAGGGTGGGAGCCCGTCTCTGTTACCAAAGGAAACATGCCCCAAGCATGTGAGGAAGTCCCCTGTTACTTTTCCCCTTCTTTAGCTTCTTTTTACTTGCCTCCCATGGCAATTCAGTAGCAGGAACAGAAAGTGTGAGGAAGAGGTAGAAACTAAAGTCTGAGTTCTAGCTAGAGGATCAGGAGATGGGTGAGAGAGGCTAGAAGCTGGGAAATGGCAGGAAGATAGTGGAGAGTGGGAAACCCAAGAAAGAGATCCTTTATCATTGAATTTAACTACTGGGGTACTTCTGAGTTGTGCAGGCATGGATTTGACCTTAGTCAGGTTACTAAATTCTGAGAACTGAACTTTGTGACAGAATGTTGCATAGGTCCAAGACTTACCACTTGATGAAGCATTGTTTGACAAACCCTGATAACACTGAAAAGCTTTGGAAACTGAATTGAGAATGGAACTGCAGCCCAAAGAAAGGTGCAAACTTACATATACAAGTTAACCAAGTTTTTTGCTTGCATTTTTCTTTTCTTTCAAAATCAATATTCTCCATAAGATCAAAACACCATGAAAAATTATATAACATTATATTTAAAATTTCCAGAACCAAGAGATGATACTGAGAGTAAGAGTAGTGTGCGTGATCAGATGGGAGTAATGTTAGGCTCCCACCAACTTTTACTGCTCTTCTGTTTACATTTCTAAGCTCCCTGCTCTGGTTTGGTTAACACACTATTTGTTTAGTGTCTTAATAAAACTCAGAGAGTTATATTCATTTCCTTTGTTCTTGTTGTTTTGGCCCCAGAGAGAAATATTGGCTCATTAGTCAATTTATTCATTGA
>JAJEJO010000872.1:111220-159143 GCA_020662805.1 Glaucomys volans
TTTTTTTTTTCCCTTTGTTCAAAATGGGATTCTTGATTTACAGCATTTAATATTCAGGCCTAATTTTAGTATTGTCTAATCAAATCAGAAGCCTCCAAAAGGGTTATCAGACACTGAAATCCCCCAATCTGTGATTACAATTAATTTTGTAGCCTGCAAAACATGTTCTTAGATTCATCTGGGGAACCAAAACTTTGAAGCTTAGTAGATGTTAAACAAAGGGAAATAAGGCTGTTAGCAAATCAGAGTCAAAGAACATCTGAGACACAAAGGATTTTAGAAAGTATTTAGTGTAAAGGCTGAAAAAAGAAAGCCCTTAGGCTGAACTTGGTCTTTGGATAGTATTATTATTATTTTTGCCTAAATGCTATTTTATTGAAATTTCATATAACCAGCTTTATAGAATCTTGAAAAACCAGAAGATGTAGCAACACTGGCATCATGGACTCACATGGCAAATGCTGACTTTCTTCTCTTTTATATCACCTCTCTGGCCACTGTTCTCATCTGAAATTGTGACCTACTTTGCTCCAGTAAAGCAATTTTACAGAAGAGGAAGATAAAGCCAAGGGGGACAAAGAAAGTTTCTCTAAAACTTACCTTTATCCAATGGCAGCTGCCCTAGACCCTTGTCTCCTAATTCCTTAAGTAGTGCTATTTTCATTATGAAAGGTAAAGTAATCATGATTTTAAAATGTTTTCAGCAAATTAACTCATGACTGTGGAGTAATGAAATAGGTAACAGATTATTTAAGAAAAAAAAAAGAAACAAGTTAATTCTCAGTTTTAGTTCTTGTTTTAGGCACTAAAGTACTTTCTGATTGTCCTCAGTACATACTGTGTGCCCATAGTAAGGAAAAAATAATAAGAGGAAGGAAGAGATTCCAGTATTTTCTAAGAAAGTGATGATAAATCTGGAAGATGCTCTTCAATAATGAACTGTAATATTTCAATAAAAATCTGCAGTGAAACAAATTTTCCCTTACCCTCATTTATTTTATGAATCCACTCATTCTTTATGTATATGGCAAATGGATTCCAGTTGCACATAGCAGATGACACAATAATTTGTTTCCTGCTGTGACAGAAGGGCAGAGCACCCCCTCAAACCAGAATTCATCTTTTGTCATTGTGCACTCCCACAGAAATGTGCTTATACCTCTATTACATCATGAAATACTTTCTGCCACACACTAGAATTATCTATGTGCCTGTCTATGCCCCCTACAGAATATGAGCTCCATGCAGGCTAAAACCATCATGCTCACTTGATATCCTCCATACTTCCTAATACTGTGGTTTAGAGTGGACAATCCATTCCTTTATTTAAATTTACTAAGTACCTTTTTTTTGAAAGTCTCTACATATATAATGGTGTCCAAAGATCAGTTTGGAATAGATGATCAGTTCTCTGTGGATAGGGCACACATTGATCTTGTTTATCATTGTGTTTCCAGCACCTAAAACAGTGCTCAACATTATCTGTAGTACTTTAGGGATGCTTTGGATGATGGGTAAATGCATGAATGTGAAGTAGACTTATTGTATAGAACATAACAAAATGATCCAGACAGAGGAATGAATGTTATTTTTTAAAATGTAGGTAGTATCTTGGGAGTAGAGATTCAGATTAATGAAATAAAGGACTGATTATGTGATCCAGAGCTTGGACAGAAACTATGATATAAAGTAGGATAAGAATATCTATGAAAGGGCTGTGGTAATTGCTGACATCACGTAGGTCTTTTGTCCCCTTGCCTAACACTTTATGGGCCCACTTGGTGTCAGGTGGCCTGGAAACACTGGGAACTGGAGCTGTACCCAAGTGCCTGTAGAGACAGCAATTTCTAATGTCCACAGTGTTTTCAATTTATAACTGTGCCTGAAATGCAGGAGGTTGACCTCTAAAGGCCCATACTGAAGTGCAAATGAACACAGCAACTGCAGAAAGAAAAGCTTCCTTCAGGGAACTCTACAGGGAGTATGATATGCTTATATATGCAGAACACCAAATTTTAAATTTAAATTGTGAGCACCATGAACAGTCTGTGGCAGCCTTCTGATGGATATGTTATTTCAGATAACATATTTTCATTCACATTACAGTATTTTTTTGGGGGGTGCGGGGTACTGGGGATTGAACCCAGGAGCACTCAACCACTAAGCCACATCCCCAGCCCTTTCTATATTTTATTTAGAGACAGGGCCTTGCTAAGTTGCCAAGGCTGGCTTTGAACTTATGATCCTCCTGTCCTGGCCTTTAGAGTGACTGGCATTACAGGTGTGATCCACTGTGCCCAGACACATTATAGTATTTTGAGGAACTTCCATAGGGTGTGTAAATGAAGGAAGAATTCCACAGAGATTTGAAAGCTAGTGTTTATGTTATTAATTAATGTGTAGCAAAAATCACGACTTTACAATATTTTTACTTTATGAAGATAAACTCCTAGACCAGATCTTCCCACTTGACCTTCTCTGTCCATCCTCGCTGCAGCCATTCTTTCCCACAAGTTTTATTTTAACTACATTTCATGCTGTTTTCCAAAGAAACAACTTTCCCATCTCTATCTGATTATCTTCCTATCATACTTTAAAATACAGTCCAATGGTCACTTTACTGTGACCCTCCAGGTAGAACTGAGTAATTTTTTTCAAGACAACCTCATTTTGAGAACAAGAAGAGTAATACTTTTTGTCGAGCTGTGAGAATTGGAGACAACACATATAGAAGTTATGTCCTCCCAATAGGTAATAAGTAACTGAAAGCTTGCTGGTGTTATTGTACACTTAGCACAATTTACATACAAGAGATTACTAGAGTACTCTGAGATATTTGAACTCCCCACTTGTGAAAGTTTGAGAATCACTGCACTTGATAATTCATGAAATATTCTAAACTTTAGGTTTCTTATAATGAGAGATGCAAAATCTTAGGTTCCATTGAGATTTTTACTTCTAATTAAAAATAACAAGCGTGCTAAATGAGAACCCCATCTTTTATAATAAGCGCTATAATGGCAATGAGGTAGAAAATTGAAAATATGAATTACATCACCACATACAAACCTACTGCAAAGACTTTAACCACAAAATGCAGATTCACAAATTGTACAGATGACAATTTTGTATCATCTTCTCTGATACAAAAGATTTGGTTAGGGTATGAAGTAGATTCATGGAAGATGACAAACATTAGATCATTTCCAATCAAAGAGTATTTACTGAGTGTGATACTGTACCAAGAGCACTAAATTCTTTATTATACATATTACTTTTAAATCAGTGCAATGTTACTTTCAGCCATGACAATGATCATTCTCTAAAAACCATTTCATTCTGAAATATTTCAAAGGAAATTATTAAAGGAGGAAAGACGGGAGAAGAACATAAGCCACAGATGCAAGACTCTAGGTGCTTTACATTCATTACCTATTTAATTCTCAAAAACTCACCATTATTTTCTGCCCATGTTTAGCTGAGGAAATTTGGGCTCAGAGAGCTAGCATGAAATATTCAATGGCATAAAGGTAGTAAAGTAGAATTGCAAACCTAGTTTAGTCAAATTCCACAAAATAAACTTTCTGAAGCATACTAGTACCTCCTCTAATTTCAATTAAGCATAACAAGATCACTCTTATAAAAGTCATTTTTCTTCACCTGAAAATGGAATAATCATCCATACTAAATTTTGAGAGGAGCACTCAGTAGCCAAAGAGAGAGTAAAATATTTTGACTAGTGGTAATGGGTAATATTATTGAGAAAACACTGTTTTTTTTTTTTGTTAATTATAGAAAACTCCTGTTGGCAGATACTATCACAAGCCTCATTTTTTTTAGATAAGAAATCTGAGGCTCATATACATTGAACAAATTTTCTAGGGACAAATAGATTGAAAACACCCAATCTGAAAGCATACTCTGGGACTGTACTAACATAAAGAATCATGGAAGGATATAATGTAAGGAACTGTGCTCTGACACATTAACTCCTAGGCTTAGCCCAGCTCCACTCCACTCCAAAATATGTGTCATTAGCGTACCTAACACTGCACCCTTTCCAATGCACTGGCATTTATTAATGTGTGTCAAAGTCAAGATCCAGTAACATGTAAACCAGAAAACCAAATCTCCTTGAGGTTAGTCAGTGAGAAAATGATTTTTACTGCTTCATGTAGTTCTACAAAACTCCAAATTGGGTGTAGTGGCAGGCTTTTTCTCCACCTAATGTTTTGCATTTACAGCCGACAGCACAACATAATAAAAACATGATTTTAGAGGCTTGGATTCAAATTATAGCTTTTTATTTGTCAGTTGTATGTCCTTGGTTAGGTAAGACAATACACTTGTTTTAGCTTTAGTCTGTTTGTTCCTTTGTAAAATAACAACCACCATAATATTTCACGATGAAGAGAAAGCAAGTGAATGAAAGAGTAAGAGGAAGCAAGAACCATTTTATAATTATAATAGACTAATATTAATTTTTAATGTACAGATTTGAAGATAGAGTCTACCAGTTCTCCAAAGAACTGAGCTTAGTTCATTCTAGCCTAATACTGATCTATGGTGAAGCAATTCAGATTTGAGTCATTTATTGTCTTTGGAAAAGAATTCATACAGTTAGCCTTCAGGTTATTGTTGGAGGTCAAGGTGGGATCTGGCCACTCTCCAGATGTTTCTACGCTCTGTCTGAAATACTTCTCTTCCCTGATTAGTCTCTAGGATTATTCCATTTAAAAAGATTGGAGTGGAAATTTGTGGAGTCAAAGAAAATAAATGATTCACAGAGTTTTCAATTATAAATAATCTTATCCAAAATTCTAAAAGATAAACTGTCATTTAAATCTTATATCCACCTTATCACTGAACCCAAAATTAATGACAGACAGTTAGGATAGGTAGGTGATTAAGTCCAATGGAGAAAATGAAAACCAGTTTGGATCCAGAAGTTGGAGACCACCCCTGGGAGATTGGAATGTCAGTGTCTCCAGAGCCTTTTTATCACCAAGATTGCCTGCCTATACTACCCCTCCCAAAAGGCAGGAGACAGGGAATTGCTAATTAATGCCCCCTGGGATGCTACTTGCCTGGATCATTCCATTGGGCCCGTCGCCCCCGCCCACCTTTTGGTCATCCCACTGAAAGGCATCTCCTGAGCCTGGTCAGGTAGGCAGGAAGGAGAGAGAGAAGTGGGGGAGAGAGCAGGAGAACCAAGGAGACTTTAATTTATAAAAGATGCAGGGAACTCTCACTTCTTGGGTTACCAGAATACCAGCCTTGGCTCCCTTCTCCCTCTCAGGAGAATTCTGTGTTAATACCTTTAAATAAAACCTGCTCTATATGCTTTGCCTCCGCATGTGTGTTTCTCCAATGTTCAAACTTCAGCATTTCAGGAAGCAGAACTCATCACTGATAACCGGCCGTATCATCACTCTGAATACATTGATTTCATTATAACCCAGAGCTTAGCACAAGGCTCAGACAGAGGCGAGGACACCTGCCTCCTGACAAACTGTCTTTAAATGAAAATGTGGTATGTATTCATTTACTCATTCTATAAGTATTTATTGAATGCCAACTATATGCCAGAGCAGTTCTGCACAGTATTCAGTAAGTATATGTTAAGCATGTAGTATATTCTAAAATCAATAAAATTAAGAGTGGCAGAGAGATCAATCATGTATGTGCACAAGATTTAATTTATTTGGAATCATACAGCCTAAGGTTTGAGATTACTTTGCCACATACTAACTCTGTAATCTTGGGCAAAATCATTTACACTCTTTAAGCGTTACTTCTATTTTTAATAAAAAGGACATTAATAGTAACTGTATCATAAGATTGATAGAGCATAAAATATGATAGGTTAGGGAAACTAAAAGTATAGAGCAAGCAAGCAAGTAATTGCTTATTAATGTTAATTATGATGATAATGAGACCACTTATATTATAGCAAAGTATTAAATTAAGCTTCAGTAATCTCTGTAACTTGGGTGCGTGGAATGCAAATTCCCACTTGAATTTTGATGAACTCTTCATTTCACCTAGATTATGGAAGACTGTATAATTCTATGATTGGAGAAGATGAAGGAGCATTATCCTCCTGCGTTCTCCATTTTTCCTTACTGCCAAACAATAGAAAGTAACCCAGGCTCAGTAAATTGGAAGCTCTTTCCCAGTAATTCAGTGAAAGTAAAATAAAAGAATGGCCAGTATTTATTTAAAATAAAATTTAAGTTGGGGTCCAAATGCAGTTATATGCTTGCAGAATTGCTAAAAACTGAGTTTCCTGTTTCCTGGAAGTCTAGGGAGCTGGTTCCGTTTCCCAAACATGGTTCTTTAGCTAACAGTGCATCCTGGGAAGCCTTGACATTCTTCCAAATAGTAATATTTATTTATATTTATTTAGTTTACTTAATGAAATCAAGTTAATTTGGTTCCCAAGGATTGCAACAGAAATTCATGACATGAGTCAAATTGTCATTTGGAAAGGCAACATGTTATCTGCTGGATAACTATTTACTAATTATCTAAGTTCCAACTCAACTATTAATTTTTATAATAATTAGTGTTTTGGTTCCATTTAGTGTTCTGTGGGATTGTATACATGGCTATAGTCCAATAGAGGCAAATCATTTAATTTTATATTAAAGTAGAACTATGGACCAAAAGATTTCCTTAGCCAAACTGCATGAGAAATAAAATAAAGATGTCAAATTCAGTTCAGTGCTCCAGTATTCCCTCAGCTGGGATAGCAGGTGCTTTGTACCTAGAAGGCTGATTTCACAGGGGAAAATACCCTCCAATTACCTGTGACTATTTGAATTTGGTAATTCAATGGCAAGAAAGAATCTCCAGATGAATATCCTTTTCTCTCTTGTCTGCTGAATGAACTTAATTAAATATTGCCTGGGAGCATAAAAAGAAGCCCTAGTCCAGGTCTGCTTCTGTACTTTCTCCAAGGGAACTGAGAAACATAGGAGGAAGGAAGAATGGCAACAGGGTAACTAGAATAAGACACTGAAAATTTCAGGCATCAAGGGAGCCCTTACTGCAGAAAACTTGCTGCATGCATCTGAGATGATTAATTAAAGTACCAGTTTTGTTTTCTAAATCTTTCTACATGATGTTCAATAATAGCTAGTTTTCCAGTATTTAAAAATGTCCCCCTTTTCCATTTCCCTCTAGAAACCGAGATGAGGCTTTATGATAATAAACTGGTATTATTGCTAGAGGATGTAGGAATATAGAATCCTAGAAATCTATAGCCACTCCTCTGCATGAGGTTCACCAATAAGACACAGTCTTATCAAGCTTATTCAAATCATTCCAACAATTTTGGCATAAAGCAAATTTAAATTCAAAATCAAAGGGACTTATTTCCCCAATCTAGATTCATTCCTATACCAGTAAGACTTGGCAGCTCTACCAGGGACAGATTTGAGAGTTTGATCTGAGAGCCAGGCTTTTTAATATGCAGGCAAGTTGGTTTATTATTCTGTATTCACTTAGAGAAAAGGGAATGAAATGATCAGACCTGCTTTCAGATGGGAATGTGCCCCACTTTAACTTACTTTTATAGGAAGAAGGAAAGGAGTGGGAGAAGAAAAGGCTATCCTTGTGTCCCCAGTGCCTTAATCCACAGTGACTCTACTCTATCTAAGACGGCACAGTCATTATCCTAGAAGCTAGACAAATTATTACCTTTTTCCTTAGAAAATGAGTCTTGGGGTGGATCCCTTTCTCTAGGGGCCACAGTTTGAGATTAATGTTTAAAATTATTAAGCACTAGCATTGTGCCAGCATTAAACTATGGAATTGTGGGTATAAACTGGCCATGCACTTAACTCCTGGGAGAGTTAGTTGAGTTTGTGTTATTAAAAACAACAAATGAGCAAACAAAATCTTTCCCGAAAAGAAGAGATCATTTTTAGCTTGGGACAAAGTAATCCGTAATGACTACCCCAGGGCCACAGTACAGGCAAAACACGGAAGTGCCAGGTGGAACTCAGAGGCTATAGGCAGCATCTAGAGAACCAAGACACGTCACAGAAACAGCAGTGTTTCGTAGCTGCTCCTTTTCAACCAGGTGGCCTCATACTAAACTTTCACATATATATTTCTTGGCTGATAATTCTAATAATTCTGTGACTTGAAAGCAGTTTTTTACAGGTTAGACTAGATGTAGAGATACTTATTGATTTTAAGAAATTTACAAGAAGAAATACTGTGAAACAAGCTTTTAATATGCCATGGGCTACCTAGCATAGATAAGGTTTTCTAGATTATGTGACAATCTTGAATGATGTTTTTATATTTTGCTGGTATTTCACAAACGTAACACATGTCAATTAAAGCAGTATTTACAAAACATTCTAACCTGAAAATTTTGTGGTGACAAAAGTTTGCAAATCATCTACTTACCCCCAAAATCTTGCATCTCTTTCCACAATGACAAATAGAGATTTGGGTATGAGTTTCATTTCTTCATAAAATGTAATTTTTGACCGAATTCATTTTTAGAATTACATTTTTTATTCTGAAGTTGTGAGAGTCTTAGCTTAGTAAAATTGGTAGAGAAAATACTATGTTAAAAAATATTCCTAACAATTGTATAATTAAATTTTGCTAAATGTTAGTGACTATGTGGTATGAACTGAATTGTGTTCCCCCTACAAATTCATATAGCAATGCCTCAACTCCAGTTTAATGGGATTTGGAGATGAAGCTTTTGGAAGATAGTTAGGTTTGGGTAAGATCATGAGGGTAGGGCCCTCAGGGCAGAATTAACACTCAGAAGAAGAGACACCAGTCTCTGCCTCTTTCTGTCTCTCTCTACCCTCTCTCTTTCCATCCCTTTCCCTTTCTCTGACAAGCAGGACACCTTGAGAAGAAAGTAGTCTACAAACCTGGAGATGGAAAGGAGCCCTTGCCAGAAACCAACCATACTGGTACCTGGATCTTAAACTTCCAGCCTCCAGAACTTGAGAATTATAATAAACTTCTGTTGTTTAAGCTCCACAGTCTATGGTACTTTGCAGCTTGAGCTGACTGAGGCAATGTTAAGTGCTTCAAAAGTGTTAATCCATGATCTCATAAGATCTCTCTATCAGGACATTTCATATAATCCCGAATTTACAGCTGAATAAAGTGAAGAGAGTTTAAGTAATTTGTCCCTTGTCACAGAGCTATTAAGTTGCACAGCTAGGAAATAAATCTAGCCTGTCAAATGCCAAAGCCTATCCAAAACCCTTTACTATGTGGCCTTCAATGTGTATAACTTTTCAATTCTATAAACTCACCATGCATGAATCAGCCAGTTTAATTACATTGGTTGCATTTATTAATATGTTTATATTATATTTCTTTGAGAAATGCTTTTAGGTCTAATGGACACTGTTCTCTCTGCAGTTACTGTCCAAAATATGCACAATAGGGGCAGTTTTCATTAACTTCTAGCTTTGAGTTCTACATTCTTCCATCCAGGCTTCTGATTTAGTAATTTTGCACCAAAGATTCTTCCTTACCTCTGCATGTCACAAGATGCCTATCACACTTTCCCTAATTGACTGTACAGTGCCACTTGTAACTTCAAACTTGAGATATTTTAAGCAAAATTTATCTTCCTTATGAATAATTGCTCCAATTAGCTCATTTCTTTATTTTCACTCTTCCTCTATTAACATTTTTTTTCAATCATTTAAAGAAGAAAATTGCCTTCTCCCTTTCCTTCAACCCTGCAGAGGGTCTCCAACTATACCCTACTTTTCAGCCTTACAATAAAACTTTCAGGGACACTCAGACTCCTATGCGCAATAAAGTCATTTCTTTCTTCCATCCAATGCTAATTTCTCCCTCATCCAATAAACTGTAATACTGTCAAGTTAAAGTTTTAAAATGTGTTTTTGATAATTTCATTTTCTTTCTCAAAAACCTCAGCACTTACTGTATAGAAGAAAATTCACCAAATCACAGCCCAGTATGATAATCTTTAAAAAGTCTTTCTCTACTGTCATTCCCAGTCATTTGTTACTACATATACACTTTTACATTGGTTGGGCCTGTTTCCACTCTACCATCTGAATAGCCCTTGTGTTTTCTGTGTCATTTTTCGATGTGCCTAGTCTTCTAAGCTTAGAATACTCTACCACCAGCTCTTCCTCTAACTGTCCAACCAAAACAAGCACTCAGCTCAAACTGTAACTATATCTTTAAGTCCTAGTCTCCCCAGACATGGAATTTTCTACCTTCTCTAATGCTTAGAACCTCTAAGTCACATTTCAATTACCTTCTGCTTATCAAGTATAACCTTATATGAAAGGCATTCCAGGATAGATAATAAAATACCTGAAGGCACAGATTAGCTACTAACTAATCTTTGCATCTTGTTTTATGTTTTTCAAACATAGCTCAGGATTTTGCTAAATGGATGTTTTAAATAGTGATAATTTGATAAAGAAGATATAACAGATTTAATAAATGTTCTAAGTTTGTATCAATACTTATTTTTTGAAACAATATCACATGCCATTTATTATCTTTTCTGATAATCATGAAACCTCAAGCTAATCAGTAAAATGTTTTGAAAGCAGCCGCTCAAATATGCTAGATACAGTCTGAAAGAAATAGAAGAGGGTCAGTGGGAATCACCATGGAAACAGATAGATTCTGCAATTCTTGTAGTCACTTTGGTGCAGACTGGCATTTATACATCATGACAAAAGTCTAAGAATTGCTGTCCATCAGGAACAGTAGGAAGGTATAGCAAATCAGGGTAATTAATAGTAGCTGCTATGACAACCCTCAAATATCATCCAGTAGTTTAACATAATAGTTAATATCTTGCTCACATAACAGTCTGAGGTAGATTATGAAGTTCTCCTGAGTCTTCTAAGTGACTCAGGGAACCCAGCTGTTTCTATCACATGACTTTTCCATCCCTGAATCCTTGTTTCCAGTCACATGGATGTAGGAGGGAGAGTGAGCCTAGGATTTTCTGTAATTGTTACACAGCAGGCTATTTGTGGCACAGTATTTCACCTCAAGTTCTGCAGGCTAATACTAGTCCAGTACTGCAATGTATGTTTGCAAATGATGCTTTCCTGTGCTCAGGAAAAGTGAATGAACTTGCTGATTATGTAACATATCTTGGCCACACCACTCAAGCATTTAAAGTAATTTGACATATTATCTGAGGGCTATTCTTCTGAAAGGAGTAACCCTGAAAAGGCATTTGCACTGGGGCTATTGGTAGTGGCAAAATTTCTATACCCCAAGACTTTCCCAATGATGATCAGACCTCTTTAGTAGGATTCCATGGCAGGTCTCTGATTAATGACACCCAACAACTTTATACTGCTATTCATTCTCAAACTCAAATGTTTCATCTTTGTATCAAACTTATCCATGCCTGGCTGCACTTCATCTCTTGCAACTTTATTAGTTTCCAGTGCCTTTCCTCCTTATTTTATTCAGTCCCATCCATTCAGGTTTCTGAACATGCCAGATAAGTTTCAAACTCCATCAAAGGTAGGGTGGCTTACAAATTAAAAGGCCATCGTTACTGACCATGAACAAATAGAAGACTCATTCACAATGGACTCTTCTATTTCAACTCTACTTTCCTATTCACTCAAGCTATGCTATTTTCTTGGCTTCTCCTTCCCATTTTATTTTCCCATATCACATCCATACCCTCTCTTTCAAATGTCCTTGGATACTCTGAAATGCAGTGACTTTTTCTTATTCATAGGCGTCAATGACTCTCACTCCTAGAGTCACACATTCCACTAATGCTTTATAACCCAATAGATTCTGTGTGGAGTGATGCAATAGCCAAAGTGATCTCAAAACAATAAGAAGCCAAGCCAAACCAAGACAAAGCAAAATGCCAGTTTAAGCCCTTTTGCTGGAATATGCTAATTGCTTCCTACCTCACTGGAGTAAAAACTCAAGTCAATGCAATGGCCAACAACCCTGCACAATGTCAACTTCTTTGCCATCATCTACTACCAGTCCTTCAAATTATTCTGCTCCTCACACTGGACTCCCAGTGGTTGCCTAAGATAAGATGCTGGTACCCATCTTTAGATTTTAAACCTGTGACTTCACACTCGGGAATCATCTTAACCCACATCCACCTGTGCCACATCCTCCACTCTTTCTGGATTTCATACAAAGCCACTTTCTTAGTAAGTTTGCCCCTATCATATTTAAATTACATCTTTTCAACATTGTAAATCCCATCTCCCTTCTTTATGTTTCTCATAGTAATTATCATCATCTAATATAATATCTTTTAACTTTTTAATTTTGTTTTGATCTAGCTCCTCCTAACAATAATGCATGCTCTGAAAAGACTTATTTTGTTTATTGCTGTAGCTCCAGCATCTAGAAAAAATAGTGGTAAGTACTAGGCATTCAATTCATGTTTGCTGAAGGGATAAATCTTTTTTAGTTTTAATAGTATATTTTTTGCTCCTGTGCAGAATGTGGAACCCTGAAGTCAAGTATCAGATCATAATTTTCCTTGGATCCCACCAAAGCATTGACCAATATTGCAATGGATTATAAACAATTTATTAATGAAAACAATCTTTTAATAAGCAAGTTCCTTCGCAACATTTTCTCAGTGACCTATCTTTGGTAGAAGACTGTCTTGATACCTCAGTGCCACAATCACAGCTGTGGGGGACAACAGCTTCTTTATTTAGTAGCCATCTGGCCTGGATGATATTTCTCTACAATTTTTAAAGGTTGTGACACTGGTAATTATGGAAATGTCAAAACACTAGGCCAGCCATGAGGGCTGTGGCAACAACCATCCCACAGTGTTTCCGTGGAAATGTGGGTAAACTCATACATAGCATCTGCTACTAGTCAGAAATTGAAATAAAAAGCAGCTCTCTATATTGACTGAGGGAATGGCACCTGCTATGAAACAGGTATATTAAACTGAAACACCTACTTTAATATGAAGACTAGATCAGAGAGGCACAGGAAGACTGAATTTTTCTAGTGTAATATTCTAATCATATACTATTTAATCATCCTTTCTAGCCTGGTGATTATTGGGAAATATACATATATATATATACATGTATATATATATAAATATTATATTTGCATTTTTAATATTTATTTAGTATGGGTACATAAATCATATTTATGAATTATACATATTCGTGAGATATCATATGTGTTTTGTATCCATGGCATAATGCTTGTATCCATTGAATAATGTTCAAATCATAGGTAAACATATCTGTCTCCCTAAGAATTTATCATATCTGCTGCTTTTCTTTTTCATAATAACTTAAATACAAATATCTTCTAGAGCACAATGTCCTATGAGAGTTTTGTAAGTGTGAAGTTTTAATATAATGTTTCCAGAGATACTTTGATAAGACTTTTACATATATCATGCTGTTTTATCCTCATAATGACCCTAAAATATAAGTATTGCCTGAATTGTATAAATGAAGAAGACAAGACTAAATATCTAGGCCAAAGCTGCAGAGGGGTGAGTGGTGGGGCAGAATTTGACACAGGCTGTCACTGCAAAGCTCTCCCTGCTGCTCACTGCATGGGAGAGCTTAGCTGAGCCATATGAGAGACCAGCGGAGGAGGCTGCCCAGGACAGCTCAAAAGGATGAGCATAGGGATTAAATTAAAGCAGGAGGGGAAAATCCTTCCATAAAATATATTTCCATTTGGTCAAAACACACGAGATATAAGAGATCAGCAATTTGGCTGTGTGTTAGAGTTCTTTGAAGTTTAAGAAAAAGTCTGGCAATTAGAGGATTGTTTTAGATGTTTGTGTATGTGTGTGTGTGTGTATGCATGTCTAAATATGTGTACATATCATGTGTAAGAGTACATTGTATATAAATATATATATATATATTTCTTTCTTAAAAACTTCTGAACAGTTTTTTTAAAGTAAAAAGTGCAATTGACATACAATAAACTGCTCAAATTAGAAGTGCACACTTTAATATGCTTTCACATATGTATGCTCCCAGGGAACTATCACAACAATCAGAATAACATCCACCGGCTCTACAAATTTCCTCCTGCAGAGATCCTTCACTCTCCTGTTCCCATCTCTGGGAAATTAATGATCTGACTTCTGTCACCATAGATTATTTTGCATTTTCTAAAATTTCAGAGAAATAAAATCACACAATATATATGCCTTCTTTCCTTGATTGCTTGACATTGCATAATTATTTTGATTTTTTGCCATGTTTTTAGGTACATTAATCTGTCAATCCTTTTTCTTCAATAACCTTTCACAATCTGCATGCTCTTTCCCCAGTTGATGGACATTTAAGTTGTTTTGAATTTCTGGCTATTATGCATGACATCACTATGACCAATTTTTGACCAAATACTTAGCAATGTAACAGATGTACCATAGGGTAGGAATATATTTAACTTTTTTTTTAAGAAACAACCAATCTGTTTTCTAAAATGGTTGAATTATTTCACATTTCCAGTAGTAGTGCTGGAGAATACTTGTTCCTCCACATTCCAGCCAACATTTGCTATGGCTGGACTTTATAATTTAGTTATTCTCATAAGTGTACGGTGGTATCTTACAGTCAAATAAAATATCATTCCCATTATAAATAATGATGTTGAACATCATTTCATGTACTTCTCTTCCATCTTTGTATCTTCTTTGATAAAATGACTCCAAATATTGTACTAATTTCTTTGAACTAAATTGTTTACTTATTCTTTTTTCTTAAAATATTTTTTATATGTTCTGAAAACAGATCTTCCAGTCTGTTTCTTTTTCATTCTCTTTCCAGAGTCCTTTGAAAAGATAATTGTTATAGTTTAGGTATGAGTTGTCCACCCAAAGCTCATGCATGAAACAATGCAAGAATTTTCAGAGGTGAAATGATTGTTTACTGATAAGTTTAACCGAATCAGTGTATTAATCCACTGATATGGATTAACTGGGTCTTAACTGTAGGCAGGTCAGGTGTGGTTGGAGGAGGTGTGTTGCTGGGGCATGCCTTTAGGGTTTATAATTTTGTCCCTGGTAGGCAGAGTACTTTCTCTACTTCATTGCTGCTGTGTTCTCACCTACTTCCTTCCCTAAGGACCTTCTGCTATGAGGTTCTGCCTCGCATTATGCCTAGAGTTTTGGAGTCATCCATTTGTGGACTGAGACCTCTGAAACTGTGAATCCCAATTTCCTCCTCTAATTGTTTTAGTCAGGTCTTTTGGTCACATCAATGAAAAATTTGACTAAAACAGCAGCATTAAAAAAAAAAAAAAGTCCAATTGAGCCTTTTATTGTTCTATTGATTGTGCTTTTGGTGTCACATCTAAGAAATCTCTCCTAACATAAGATCTCCAAAGATTTTCCATACATGCTTACAGATGTTTTATAGGGCTAAAATTTAAATTCAGAGCTAAAACTGATTTTGAGTTAATTTTTATATATGCTGTGCAGTGTAGACTGAGCTTTTTTGGACAGTGGGTTCTTAAGAATATAGAAATCTTCCAGTACCATTTGTTAAAAAGCCTCTTCTTGCTCCATTGAAATGCTTGTGCCTTTTTCTCAGAACCAGTGTTTCAGTAAAATGTTGGTTTGTTTCTGAGCTAACTACTCATTTCTACTCCTCTGTATATCTTTATGTTGATGCTACACTGTTTTGATTTCTGCACCTTAAACTGAATCTTGACATTGGGTAATTTTAATACTTTAACTTTATTTATTTTTTTCAAAACTGTTTTGAGTTTTCTAGCTCCTTTGCATTTCCAGACAAATTTTTAGTCAGCTTGTTGGTTTCTACTAAAGAAAAAAAAAAAAAAGAAAGACCACTATGCTTGCTTTAACAGTAGATACACAGGAAAGAACAAAAAAAACTTTTGAAGAGTTTGATTGATATTATTTGCATTTATAGATCAATTCTGGCCAAATTGCTAATCTCAAGACTGAGCCTTCCTAACTATATATATAGTATTTCTCTCCACTTATGTAAATCTTTAATTTTCTGAAAAAAAGTAGTTTTTAAGGTACAAGTCTACATATCTTCTGTCAGATTTACCCTCAGGATTTCATATTTTAAATATTATAAATGGAATTAATTTTCTCCAGACTTCTTGATAACTGACAAAAATTGTTTAAGGTAGACAAGATGATGTTTTGATGTAATATACAAAGTTTCATGATTATCACAATGAAGCTAATTAACCTATCACCTAACATAGTGTGTGGCAAGAACAGTTTAGAGTAACTCAGCAAATTTGAAGTATATAATAGTATTTTAAATTATAATAACCATTAAGTCTTTGGAATTTATTCATCCCTCAAAATCAAACAGGTATACACTTTGACCAATGTCTCCCCTTTTATCCCATTGCCCAGGCCCTGGCAATCACCCGTCTACCCTCTGCTTTTATGAGTTCAGCATTTTAAGCATCTACCTATAAGTGAAAGCAGGTAGTACTTGTCTTCCTGTGTCTTGTTTACTTTGCTTCACATAATGTATTCCAGTTTTATTTACATTGGCAGCATTTTCTTTCATATTAAATGCTGACTAATGTTGCTTTGTTCACATATTCATATATCCCTATGTATGATACACATGTATCATGTTGTCTTTTTCCATTTTTTTGTTGACAAGACACTTAGCTTGTTTCTGTATGTTGGCTATATGAAATAAGCAAGTGAACATCAGGGTGCAGATAATCACTTCAAGATACTGACTTCATTTTCTTCACACATATACCCAGAGGTAGATTTTTTTGGAACACAAAATAATTCTGTTTTTAATTTTTAAAGGAATAGTTAAAGATAACTATTTTATATAATAGCTATACTAATTTACATTTCCTCCAAAAGTATACAGAGTTCCATTTTCTCTGCACCCTTACCTGTAACCAACTTTTGTCTTTTCCATAGTACCATTCTCAGGTATGAGATGATATTTCGGTTTTGATTTACATTTTCCTGATGACTAGTGGTATTGAGTACCCTTTTGTATACCTGTTGGACATCTTCTCTTGAGAAATGTCTATTCAGGTCTTCAGTTCATTTTTAATCAGGTCATTTATTCATTTTGCTATGTACTTATTCAAGATTCTTATATATTTTAGATATTAACTCTGTCCAAATATGAATATATGGTTGCAAATATCTTCTTCCATTTCAAGAACTGCCTTTTTATCCCATCAATGAGTATTTGCTGTGCAGAAGCTTTTATTTAGTTTGATGCAATTCCATTCATCTATTTTTGCTTCATAGCCTGTGCTTTTGGTATCATATAAAAAAAAAAAACAGTGCCCAAAAAAAATTCCAAAAAACTTTATATTATTTTCGAGTATTTTTGTGTTTTTAGGTCTTACATTTAGGTCTTTGACTTATTTTGAGTTGATTTTCAGATGTAGTATGAGATGAGTTCAATTTCACTCTTCTGCATGTGAGTATCCAGTAAATGGTACTAATTTCTTAAAATTTTCATCTCTTATTTATGTATATTATATAGAAATACAAACTATCTTTGTAAATGTGATTAACTAGAAAAACTTTTGTAGGTACCATTAGATTTTCTAGCTAAGCAATCATACCATCTATTAGTAAAGACGGTTCTACTTCAACCTTTTAAATGGAAAATCTAGAAACTTCAGTGATGACAGCCTGATCATAGGGAAAAATATTTTTAATATGTTGAAGAAGTTTTGGCCTTCTCCTACTTTGCTGTAAGTTTTATCAGAAATGATTGGATTTTATCATTAACATTTTTTATATTGCCTAGCATGTGCAAGGCATTGGATTTGATACCCAGCACTGGAAAAGCAAACAAACAAACAAATAATAAAAGTCCCCCAAACAAAAAAAGAAACAACAGCAACTATATATGCAAACATACATATATAGAGAGACCTATGTATAGATATGGTCACTAATAGAGTAAATTATTTTGATCAATTTTTATAATTAAACTAACTCTACATTTGGGGATAAATCCTGTTTGCTCATGATGTAGTATATATTTTTATATATCAGTGTATCCGTTATGCTAAAAATTTGCATAAAATTTTATATTGATGTTCATAATGTATATTGTTCTATATTTTATTTATGATATTATGGTCTGATTTTGATATTGGGCAATAATGTCCTTGCTATCTGAATTAGAAAGTATTTACCTTTTAAAATTTTCTGGGAGACTTTACACAGATTTTATTTCTGTTCCTTAAATGTCTGGCAGCAATTCACCAGTGACTCTTTCTGATGTTTCTAGAATTCTCTTTGTGGGAATGTATTTGACAACAAATTCAATTTCCTAAATAAATATAGGACTACTCAGATTTTCTATTTATTGTTCATTGATCCTTGGTAGTTTGTAAATTTCAAGGCATTTTTCCATTTTAGTTAAGTTGACTAATTTATTTGTAACTAAATTTATATTCACAGTATTTCTTTTCTTCTTTTATATCTGTAGAATCTAGTGATTCTGCTTCTCTCATTCTTTATATTGAGAGTCTGTATTTTTCCTTATCTTTCCTTATCTGGATTTTAATTTTAATGATTCTTTAAATGAAACAGGCTGTAGTTTCATTTATATTTTCTACTGTCCTTCTGCTTTCAATTTCATTGTTTCACTTGTATCTTCAACTTACTTTACATTTATTTGCTCTCCTTTTCCTTTGTTCTCCTTTTCCAAATTTCCTAAGTTGGAATCTGTAGTTATTGGTTTGAAAATTTTTTCCACTGTAGTCATTTAATCCTATAAAGCTTTCCCACGGTATTGCTTTAGGACATTTAACGATTTGTTGTTTTGTTTTGTTTTGTTTTGTTTCCAGTTCAACTTCTGTGGAGAGATTCTCCCCTGTCTTGCATGATTTCTGGGAGCCCTGTTCTCTCTAATTCTTTTGGGTGATTTATTCCCTTACTCTCAAATACTGCTCTCACATTGCATGTGTAATCAATATTCACTTCATGTTTTCAGGGCTCTGGTTCTTCCTCTGTTCCTGTGCTCTGTAAACTCTGGCTTCCCTGGTCTCTCTGAACTCCATTCCATTTCCTCCACTCAGCAGGCTCCCCTCATTTATTTCTGTCTCTTGAAAATAACTATCTTTCATTGCTTAATGTCTAGTGCCTCAAGAACTGTTTTTCTCTGTATCTTGACTGGTTTCGTTGTTGTCGTAATTTCAAGCAAGAAAGTAAATCTCATTTTTATTACTTTATTTGAAGCAAACATTTTCCCATATATCCTTGTGTTTAAGCTTCACTACAGTTCAGTGAGTTAGGAATTATTTCCAAAAATCATTCTTGTCTTAAACATGTGGAAAAGGAAACTCAGAAGGGTCTACAAGTTATTATGGGTTTTTTATTTTTATTTTTTGTAAATTTCCTGGATCTAGGTCCAATGCTTTTAACAATGTGCCTATTTGCCTCAGGCAACTGGTTCAACCAGCTTCTCAGCTATCTCTTCAGTTGACTTTCAATATATTTAAAACATCTTAGATTTAACTTCCAGGTCTAAGGTATTTGGGGAAAAACACTATTTCTAAGCCAATGTCTTTCTTCTGGAATTTCTTTGAGAGTTTTTAATGATGGATAGTCACCATGTAAAATCGCATGCATCAACCACTCAGAAGGATAATCTCCCCCGTTTCTTAAGCCCTGGAATTAAAATGAGAAATGCCTCAGATTTTTTTTCAAACTTTTTATCTAGGACCTTGATCTGTTTCTATGTTCCTTTTCCTTAAAACAGATTCCAAGATGGATAATCACTTTTTTTCTGGCAATGAGAAGTATCAAGATATAGATAACCCAAGATTTATATTAATCCAATGCTATCACACAAAATTCTACTTAAAATTCTACTTATCTTAATCCTTTGGTTGATGTAAAGACACAAATAGACTTTTGCTCCAGACTTTACCACATGCAGTAAGACAATGTGATCAGATTTCTTCCTCATTATGTGTTATTGGTGATTTTCTAGCACAGACTTCTCTACTCAATGTTGCCTAAGAAGGTGAATTCAGGGTAAAATTAAAAAGGGTGATGCTATTCCTTCACAGTGGAATTTGTTATTTTCCAACATGTTGAAATAGATTAAATCTCTAAAATATGGTTAAGGAATAATCCCAAATAAATTTAACAACAGAATCCTTTTTCACACTGGGTTAATATTCCTTCCATATGCAATCCTGGAAATATTCATGTAGTCAAGGATGAGGAAGCTCTCACCAGCCATTAGCTGTGGCATTTGATTTTTTAAATTTGGTCCTTCCAATAACATTCTTATATCCCAGCAACTCTCACTTAGGCCATTATTTTCTCTCAATGATTTGCTTTTGATTTTTCCACTAACATTTTCACTTTGAGAGCTACTCATATCTTCTGAACAATGGCTAAGCATCTAATGCACATTTTAAAGGGCAAAAAAGATGACAGAACATAAAATTCTGCTGAGCAAATAGGGGAGAATCCTCTAACTAAACCATCTTGAATCGTACTGGGACATGTTCAACCAGAGAGTGTGAACAACTCTAGATGGAAAATCACTGTAACAGAAAGGGAAACACTTCCCAGCTAGCAGATACAATTTTTGAAACGCAGGAAATCCTTTAAATGTCAAAAAGTCTTGGTATGCTGCAAAATTACTATTAGCACTTTTAGTGCTTTTGATTTAGAAAACACATAACACTAAACTACTATAATTCCAGTTCTTCAAATTAACGTATAATTTGTTAGCCACACAGCTTGTGTATATCCACCAGAATATGGAAGGCATAGTTCAGTCCACCAACAATGCTCAATTTCATAAGGACTGTAGACCTAGCCTGGAAATCAACAGTGCCTCAGGGGGTCACTACAGCCTTCAGAGTGGGAACTGTCCTCAGTTCTGTAACCTTTGTAGCACTGCGTGGGTCTGAGAAATAAAGTTACATTTATCTAATAACATGTATCAAATGTTTGCTACAGACAGAAAACATTATTCTAGAAAACTGGAAAACAAAAATAAGTAAGACTGGTCCTCTCATGACAAAATTTATAATTTAATGAAGGAAGAGAACTATAAAATGTTTATATACTGGAATAATGATATGGAAAGTTGTATTTCTATGTTGTTGCAATACTGTGGGAAAAATTTCTATTGACTCTGGCTGCTTCAGGCTAGGAAGGGATAGGGTCTTTTTTTTTTTAATGAAATAAATTACTTTGTATGCAGCAAAATAGCTATATTAGCAGCTTTAGGTTCAAAGGATGAATGTCCCCTCTCCAGAGTAGAGGAAACAAAACAGTTAAATGGCTCTGCATGTGAAATGAAGAGATATTTATTTTAGTAGATGCATGAAATTCTGAGAAGAGGTAAATGTTATAAAGAAGAAAAGGGGGAGAAATAAACCTGTCAGGAAGCTGGCAGGTGAGTGGGAGTATGTGGGTCAGAGTGCTGTGGAGAAAGGTTAGACCAGGAGAAACTGTTTTTGCATTATGGAGGCCAAAGGACACAAGGATATTGGTTATTTTGGTAAGCTCTTACAAAAGTAAAACATCAACCTAAAGAAGTTCAAAAATCATAACTGTAGGGAATTTTTTTTTCTTCTAAAATCACCACTGGATCAATAAACAGAACATTACAAAATTCCCATGAAAGTCCTCCTGGTTAAAGTACTATATTTTTGTTCTATTACTTCATGCTTGTTTTATTGACAGTAGTTTGGAATACCTACAAATATTCATATAGGCAGTTACTTTAAACATTCAAAAAGAAAGGGGGATGAATTGGTGTTCAATTTCTGGATTGGTATAAAATAAAAAGAAGACAAAGAATAAAGGTAGTGGAATGTGAAGAAAGTAGAATTTCAGTGACAACAGGAAAGTGACTTGATTAAAAACCATGAGAATATAATGAATGAAAATATCCTGAGGTAGACTTTTAATGAAGTAAAACTTAGCACATGAAAAAAATCACAGGCCCTTAAATAAGCATGCCACTTTACATGGAAGATTGCAATCTGTGAAGAGCTGGAGCACAGACTTCATGGATTTAAGGAGCACAAGATGAGGCCTGAAAAATATAAATAACTATTTGGAAATGTTTTGACTGGAGCAAAAGAGGTTTGGATATTTTTGTAGACGTCAGATAACCAAGATCTTGGAGAATAGAAGGATCATGATGAGATATTGTTTTTTTCTTATGTGAACATCCTTGGGACTTATCTTCAGCATAAGCAGAGGAAAGAGAAGCTGATATGGAAATGGACAGACAGGGAGATTATAATACTTGAAGTGAGGGAGAATGAAAAATTAACTCTAAAACAGTTGAACAACAATGGGAATTTAGGCCACAGTGAAAGGAGGGAACAGACGTGGCAAGTGCCCAGAGTGGGATCCACATTATTAGGTCACCACTCTGCTCTGAGGGTAGAGTAGGTGAGTATTACTCACTCCTGTGTCTTGGGAGACAGGGGAACCAGAATATCATTGACTTCAGCTGTGAATACAAAAAAGAAAAACCCAAAGTTTGGAGTGGTGGATATGAAAGTTATAATGAGGTTAATTTTAGATATATAAGTTTGAGCTTCCCTTAGGACATCCAGGTGAAAATGTCTGTGGGTTAATGTCATAAGTGACACTTCTGGAAACTACTGGAGACAACAGGGAGAAATCATAGAAAGGAGATGGCAAATGAATGTCAGCAGGTGACAGAGTGTGACTGTAAAGGTAATGGTCCTTGAACCAATTGAAACAGCATACACTTATCAGGAAATAGTCTTGAGTTAACTCTCTAAAGTTTTTCTACTGAATTAAATATACAATAAGAGAAGAGAAATTATATTATTGATATTTTAAATATATTGTCACTATTAATTTAATTTATAAGTTAAAGCTTCCATAATGATGTAATTTAAATAAAACTTACTGAAACCATCAAGTGGGTTAGTACTGACTATTTAGGGAAACCATCATATTGAAGCCCGGTAAATATTTATGTAAAAAAGGTGTTAACAAAACAAAGTGCTGGATGCAGAGTTAAAATTTTACAAGATACTTGAATGAAAACAAGAACCACCTTAAAATAGTGTATATTAAAGAGTCATTTGGTAACTTCTATCTGAAAACTCAAAAGAACTTATACTAAGAATGTAACAAATGTCTTAAGAGAAGTAAGAGAATAAAATAATACAATTATTGAGTGATTAAAAGGAGGCAGGAAAGAATGAGAGATTAAGAATTAAAAAACAAATTGGCCAAATAGAAAACAAATAATCAATGAAATACGAAGATTAAAAAATAAGCCTCTGATTGAATAATTTAACACTATATATGACAAAAGACTCAGATCCATAGTATATGAGGAATTCTTAAAAGAGATATTAAAAAGATAATGAACTCAAGCACATGGTTGAGAGAATACAAAAGAGCATGCCTATTTTGCAATGAGCACAGTTAAAACAGAACTACACACTCACAGAAGGTCTCAAATTCATGAGACAAAATCAGGGTTGGACAGGAGCATTAGAACAACTTGAACTCCCTTATGTGATGGGAATGAGATGACAAAATGACATTCGAGTAGATAAGGAACTAGGGTCAAAACTAGAGTAGGTCAAAGTTTTGTAAAATTACGTTCCACAGCCATACATAAATCATTTTTTGAGACAAGTTCTCACTCTGTTGCCTGGGTTGGCCTGCACTTGGATGAGTGATCCTAACTGCCTCAGCTTCCTAGCAGCAGGCACCAGAGGTATGTGCCACTGCTTCTGGGTCAAGAATTATTTCCCTTGCATTTTTGATTAATATTGATTATCATGTAATGCAAATTTGATGATTATTATTTCTAATCTAAAATATTCTATTTCTATAGTAAATCATACTGATTAAACTCTAGGCAAACCTGAGTTTAATTCTAAGTTCCAGTGCTCAATAGACATATGACTTTGAGGAAGTACTTTTGTCTCCCTAGACTGTGTTTATTTTTGATCCCTAAAATGAAGATAATAACACTTCCCCCAGTGAGAAGGAGAACAGAGGTATTACTTATTGAATGTTCAAGTTTCTGCACAAAATATCTGTTGTCAATTAAGATTCCACTGGGGGCCTAGGGGAGTGCCTTTCATCGGGACAGTGAGAAACACATTCTGAGCAGTAAGATCACATCTCACTGTGCCTATAAGGCACAAGGCTGCAGCAGCAGGGCCCAGGGGAGGATTTTACCAAGCAGTTTTCATAGAAATAATATTTCCATGGAAATCAATTCGTGTCTTTCAAGAATATATCTAAGAATGACTCCAGCAAAAGAAGAGAGAAATAAGTAACTATTTGTGAGAGATGGCATTTCAGACAAAAAGGAGTGGGAAAAGGACATTAGTACAGAAGAAGGTACATACCACCTGGAAAAATTCCCTTAAACACACTGGTGGGGAGTTGCCGCCAACTCCTGAATACTGAGTGAAAGGAGATGGGAACAGAGCTACTGCTTATTCTTTATAATGCCCAAAAGTAGCTATGTACAATAATCTATGCAAAAACAGAATAGGAACACAAAAGAGGTATGTGCTTCCCAAATCTCAAAAGAGGAATTCTGTCCTTTCAAAATTGGATAGAAATGTGAAAATTATAAAATTAGCTACAAATACTGAAATTGTGAAATTTAGGTTGAGAATCCTATTTATTCTCAAATATTTTTAAATGGAAATTGAAAGTAAAAAATAAAAACAAAGGAAATGAATAAGCATTTGAAGATTTGGGAAAGGAGTTAGCAGGAAATCAAGTAAGAGAGAGGCAGACATACTCACACCTCACACCACACTTCTATGACTTCTGGATTTCATTGACCAGTACAATATCCCACCTTCCAGCATTCTTCCCCTTCCTTCTACCTAAAGAGGAACTGACACAAGTTTGCCAAGTTCTTGTTTTATCAAATAATGGCATTTAGAAATAATCACAACTCACCACCTACCATCTCCATCATTTCATGAAAGAGTGAATTGATACCAATGCAAAGGACAGACAGACATGAGCTCAGAATGAGAATGCTTTCAGAGTTCCTGATTTTCCTCATTTTGATGCCAGTATGGATAACCTCTGCATGAATGTAATTGGTACCCGAACCAGGATTACAAACCCCCTTCCCCAAAATGCTCACCATGAATGAAAGCAATTATTGCAACAACTAAAATATTTCACACCTTTTCAAATGCATGAGGGCTCTTATTACACAGGGGGGATAAATCAGTCTCAACAAATCCCCTTATCAATTTTAACAAGTCTTAACCTTTGCAGAATTTGCCACATGTGTCCATGGGCTCTACCTGATGATTAGAGCCAAGACTCTTAGGATGTGCAACAAATGATCCAAACCAAATACTGTTTTTCCCTTGTTGTATCACCTACAGCACAGAGTAGCCTTTTTTAAGTGCAGGGGGGCATATTTCACTTTGTAGACACTAAACCTTTGAAGACAGGAACTAAGTTTTCCTACCTTGGTACTCCTATAACTAAGGCACTATTTGTCATGTTGTAGGTTTCTATAAGTATTTGTCAAATATTTAAATATCTCAAGAGTGTTTGCTGAAATATACATAGTAAAATCTCAGTGATTATTTTATGGTTCATTGGTGGAAGCAGGGATTGGATGTGTTTTCAACAATCATTTATTCACTCTTCAGACATATATAAAATCCTTAATATGTGTCTCCACTCTACTAAGATAATAAAATGACTCTCCATCTGCTCAAGATTATAGAAATGAGCAGAATGTAGTCCTCGCTTTCAAGGGTGTCAAGATCAGTTGCATTCTGGAGCCCATCTGATCTTTCAGTACTGTATCTCACAAAAACATGTCCAATCTACTTGAATGATATAAATAGAAATAATTTAATCGTTTTAAATCTCAATAAACACTTGCTGAAATATGTATTTAGTGAGAATGAAGCCTGTTTATCACCATTAAATGGCAATACCTACTCTATAGAGTCCTCCTCAGTAACAAATTACAACCACTATCCCTATGACATAGTCCACTCGATTGGAGTCTTAGCCTTATCCACTTTATACGATACAATAAATCTGCTTACTATTGCACGTCTTGTTATATTTGCTGTTCTCCTGTGCAAATCCTTCCAGTCTGCACTGAAAACGATGCTGCCAAAATTCTTGAAACCAAGGGTTTCGGAGGTTTGTTTCTGGCCGGAGCTTCAGATAATAATCATCAAACCACTTGACATCAGGAGATTGGAGCTTGATTGTGATTCCACCAACAGCTTCTCGCTGATATCCATCTGTCACATCGTACCTATCAGCCCAGCCATCACTGTGGGAACAAAAAAAAACCCCTCAACTTAGACCAGAGATCTTCTGAGTAAATGAGTCCTTTTGTTTTCTCTTTTTTGGTTTGAAATGTCAGTCATGAAACGGGTACTTCAGGCCACTGGATAGTCATGTATTACACCTAAGTGATTGTTAAGATAACAGCTTGTTAAAATGAAAAAGGACAGCAAAACGAAGAAAACTTTGGGTTTCAGAGTGCTAGATGACACTAACTTCACTTACCTTGAGTTGAAAATAATAACAATACTTTTAGCAGAATTTTATTTGTTGCAAAATTCAATATATGCATACATGTTGCATGATAGAACAGAACCAGTCACACTTCTTTTATTTTTCTATCTCAGTGCTAGTGGGGATTGAACTTGGGGAATGACACTCTGCTTCTGAGCTACATCCTCAGCCCTCTTTATTTTTTTATTTTGAATCAGGCTCTCACTAAGTTGCTGAGGCAGGCTATGAACTTGTAATCCTCTTGCCTCAGCCTCCCGAGTCACTGGGATTATAGGTGTGCACCACTGTGTCAGCTTACCATTTACCAATGCTAGCGGTGTAATAGTAGGTCAAATTAGCTTTCAATATATTCCTTTCTTTTACATTATGATAACCATTAAAATAATCATAAAATAAGAATAAAAATATTTCCAGAAAATCCCTACCATTAATTTAACCATCCTATAACATGATATTAATTTTTGTTCACATTATACAAGTGAATTATAGAGATTTAAAAAGAAATCTTGCTAATTATAGTCATTCTATTATTTCAGTCTCAAACGGAAATCTTGGTAGTTCTTCGCCCATATGCTCTTTGCTATCCTATGGAACTTTTCTATTACATTTAAAATGTGTATTTGAAATCATGTCTCACAGTGATTGAAAGAACTTCCTAAAAATGGGCCATCAAGGATAGGGGCAGGGATCACACTTCTCAACCTTACTATCATTATATGTACTAATCACTCAAAGTTGTAATCTAGGAATTTTAAAATAAAAGAGGTTGAAATCAGAGAGTCCATGTTATAAGGCTATGAGAGAGTATAACAATAACAAAAGAGTATTCTAAGTTTATTTGGGAAATACATGGGACATAACACTGGAAATAAAACACATGGAAAGATGTGTAAATCAAACTTGGATACACACTGGGCACCCAGGTAGACGGCACCTCTGACTCCACCCTCCTCTCTCTCACTGAAGCACACACAGCTAGAGCTGCATGTGTGCTGGGATGCAGTGCTTCTGACTTTCTCTTCAAGAGGTTCTAACTGCTCTTTAAGAAATATAAAGGAAAGGAAAATTTGACAATTTAAAAAAGCAACGCCAAATATGTAAGAGGAGGGATATGTAGGAAGTTGAGAGGAAGGACAGAGTGGAGCCCCCAGAATGCAAAGCAGGAGGTGTTTGAACCTGTGCTCTGGGAAGAGGGCAATGGGCACTAGGGGAGGAGATGGGGAGGGCATTCCATTAACAGGTGTTGTTTACCTCAGTGATCCCATTTTCTTTTGAATGCATTTTTGTTTTTAATTTTTTTCTTTGAGATAAAGAATATGATTCAATATGTGGCATATAAAACCCGTACTTAGGTATACAAGTTAATAAATAACACAAAAAGAAAGCACTTTTTTTTCAATATGTTCTGTTACACCAAGTCTGATTAAAAATTGATAATTGACAGTTGCTTAAAAGGTCATATAGGTGTTAGGGGAATTTGCAATGACTTGAGGTATTTCCTAAAACATCGGTGAGTAGATGAAGAGAAAAAAATAAACAAAAGGAACCATTTCTTCCTCTAAGTCTTCCTGACAAGAAGACATCTCATTAAAAGTTATCTATGATAAAATTTTAAAAACTTTTGTGGCAGATCAGGAAAAAAATGTAATGCAATATGTTTTGTCCCAATGTTGAATTTGGTTACTTCACACATTATCTTCTCTCAAGTTTCTCATTTTCAGCTCCAGAAGATTTTATTTAAAGCTGACAAGTTGAAAAGAAAGTGGGCTTGTTTGCCTCACTTTCTCCCCGTGTTGTGGAGGGTTTATTATATCACTGATATGGGAGTGTGGGTCTCATTGCCACTCCAGGAGCTGCATGGGCGAGCTGCAAGTGGGACAGGAAGCTCTGTTTGTCAAGCAGAGCCCCATTCTCTAAGGAAGTGGCAATTTAAATTGTTCCTTTTGTTAACATTAGCTCACTCTTATGTAACGCTATGATTATGAATATTACATAAGAAATGTAAGATTATAATGGGTCCAATTTACCCTTCACAATTCATTCATTGAATTTAATGGGAATTGTAAAAAAGCTTGTCTTGATAAAGTTACTTGCAGGCAGTGTTTTATGAAGGAAAAGCATCAGGACCAAAGAGTCTTAATTTACTTATCTCTCATCGTGTTCTTTCTCTTTGCTTTTTTCAGACAGAAATCTCTAAGTTTAAGCACGCAGGAAAAAGATGCTTTACTATTAGCCTTGTAGGATCAGTTGTTAGTTTAAGATGATTTTTGTTCCAGATATTTCTAATCAACAACAAAATAAGAATCATAAGGAAGATTGTGCAGAAATAGAAAATTCTAACACTTGTGTTACAAAACAGGGTCATTCTATTCAAAATGAATGAGAATATGTGCTAGGTAAGGCATAATAAAGGGCATTTGATGCTGGTTAAATTAAAGGATGCTTTAGATGATAAAATGTTGACATTTTTTATAAACATGTGCTTTTGAGATTTAGGATGTAATAAATCCCAAAATAAAATGAAATACCAAGAAAGCCTGAGCATACATTTCTACCACCTAATGCTTTCTATTACTTTGACAGAGTAGCCCTTCAAAATATTGGCATCATTTTAATGCTTTGTGTGGCATGTATTTCCCTACAGCAAGGGGGAAAGGGAGAAAGGGAAAGAACTAACATTTATTGAAAAACAACTGTATTTAAAGCATTTTTCTGGCTATATTACTTATCTGTCTATGATCCATCAATACATCTAATTTCTATTTCATCTTGCTAATGGACATGTTACCCCTCTCCTTATCATCTATTTCATTCTTTTCTTTCCAATTTTTTGATATACAGTATTATCAATATTTACAGATTCCATATTTGCATATTTAGGGCTGGAATTATAGCTCAGTTCTAGAGCACTTGCCAAGCCCAGACAAGGCCCTGGATTAAATTCCCAGAACAGGGAAAAATGTATTTGTAAATGCACTTACTTCCTAAAACTTATTTGCAACAACTAAATCAATACTGGTGGTATTTTTTACAGTCATTAACAGTTATGCATGGAGAAACAAAAACCTGGAGTCTCCTGGCATGCATATTCCCAACTGAGGTTAAAAAGGGTGCCCCCAGGCCTTCTTCTTTCAGTTCTCATACAATAAAAAAGTGTACATTTCACATTCTGTTTGGTGCCAGGTCTTTCACATTTTTGTGTTTTGTGCTGGTGATTTTGCTGCCTCGTATGGTGCCCAGTGTTAGTGATGCTATGTGGTTCAGTGCTCCTAAGCACAAGGAAGCTGTAATATACACAGAAAATACAAACATTAGATAATTATTCATAAAGAATGGATAAAATACTGTTTGCTTCAAGTTCAGTGTTAATGAATGAATACTATTAAGTAAGGATATTTTTAAGGAACATATATAAAATAAAGTCGCATATTGACTTGCTGGTGAAAATATTGTGACTAGAGACTCACAGAAAACTAAATGTGTATGTCCTCTGGGAGAAACTGTCAGTCTTCACTAATTTAATGTTCCATGTTTTTACAACAGTGGAGTGAATAGAGCATTGACTGCACACATAGTTTTAACTGGGGTGTTGTTTTAGTCAGTAGTTTTTATTTGACTGCAGAAATAGAGTGACATTTTAAATAGGGAAGGTGTTCTTAACTTAGGACTTAGCACAAGTCAAGGAAAAATCTTTGTATTTGTCTATCCATTCTCAAAACACCTCTCAGCAGAAACTTAGAGTCCTTTATTTTTATTTATTTATTTATTTATTTATTTTATTTACTTATTGATTCATTGAACACAAATGGAGTACAGCTATTGTTTCAAGGGTTGTACACAAAGTAGAGTCACACCATCTGTGCTTTCATGCATGTACACAGGGAAATGGTATCTGTCACACGCTCTGTTATTAATTTTACCCCCTTTAAATCTTCCCTGAAGATGTGTTTAAAGACATGCTCATATAGCAAAGGTTCACCTTCATTTTCTTCCTAGGATTACATTATCAAAAATATATACTCCTCTACTGCAATCTACCTTTCCCCTTTGTCCTTTCAACTCCATTTCCCATTATTTCTCACAATTACCAACTCATGAAAGTTTCATGTTTCTTTCTTTTTTTTATGGTCATTATGTTTTTTTTTAATTTATTTTAATTCATTGTACACAAATGGAGTACAACTGTTGTTTCTCTGGTTGTACACAAGGTAGAGTCACACTATTTGTGTCATCATAGATGTACATAAGGTAATGATGTTTGTCTCTTTCTTTTCAACAGAAGGTTATGTTTATAACAAAAGTGCCTCTGGAATTATCCACTTAAAAACTTATTTCTCAATCTCTATAACCTTCCTTTTTTAGTCAACATTTATTGCACATCATCTGTCTTAGACTAAATTATTTGGTTGTAATGATAGTTCCAATATCTCAATGGCATAGAACAAAGTTTTGTTTGTTCCTCAGCCTTTATGTTCACTGTGAGTGACCTGTGACTCTGGTCCATTTTGTTGAAGAGAAAAGTAGCATAAGGGAACCATGTGATGGTTCTTAAAGATTCTGTGGAAGTGGCACATGTTACTTCTGCTCATATACCATTGACCACAAGAAGTCATACGACTAAACTAACCTGATGGGTCAAGTATCCACAGTTTTTCCACAGAAAGGAGAAGTAACTATTCTGGAGAAAATGAAATCTGCATTTACTACATGTTAAAATTGTATTGAAACTGAAAAAACATGTGTTGAATAGGTTTTAGATATATTTCAGAAGCTCAGTCTAGCCTACACAGGTGTATAAATCACCTCTGAATAAGTATCATTATGAGTATGAATTAAGTGCAATGGGTGAATATATCAATAAATAATCCACTAACTAACCATAGGATAATAAGATATAAATTGCATTTGAAAAATGTGGATAATAGAGGGCTAATGTTATTTTGAAATACTATTTTCTATGTAGTGAGGGAATATTTGTGAGTCAAGGAACAATCAAAATTGAGCATTGCAGCTAGGTGTTTGTCAGTTTTTCATTGCTGTGATCAAAACACCTGACAAGACCAACTTAGAGAAGGAAAAGTTCATTTTGAGCCGACGATTTCAAAATTTCAGTCCAAGGATGACTGACTCCATTGCTCTGTGCCTGAGGTGAGGCAGAATATTATGGCAGAAGAGTATGGTAGATCATAGCTTCTCAGCTCATGACAGCCCAGAAGCAGAGAGAGCACAAGGAGCCAGGGACAAGTCATATAAACCCCAAGGGCATGCCCTCCATAACTTACTCCCTCCAGTCATACCTACCTGTCTATTGTTACTACCAGGTAATCAGTTCAAATCACTA
Organism: Glaucomys volans; assembly: GCA_020662805.1. Taxonomy (NCBI): domain Eukaryota; kingdom Metazoa; phylum Chordata; class Mammalia; order Rodentia; family Sciuridae; genus Glaucomys; species Glaucomys volans. The sequence goes on from JAJEJO010000872.1 coordinate 143,113, forward strand.
ATCCATCAAATGAATTAACCCAATGATTGGGTTACAGGACTAATAATCTAATCATTTTACCTCTGAACGTTCCTGCTTTTGGGGTGATACCTCACATCCAAACCATCACAAGTTATGTCGAGTGCACAAGGTAATGAGTTAATAAGAAGGTGAATTGAGAGAACTATTATAAATGTTGTTTTTGTGAAATCCCAAAGGCTTTTTTGAAACTAGTGGGAAGGCAGCAGTACCTTTTAAATGATATGAAGAAATGATGAGAACTGGATGAATTCTGGCAGCAGTGTGGGTGACAATTCAGAGCAGTTGGAGTTGAGTGTTAGAAGATCAGCTTAGAAAATGTGTTGCAATGGTCAAGGAAACAGAGTTGAATTAAACAAGTAGCAATAAGAGCAGTGAACTGTATTTGCAAGGAGACCTGATTTAGAATCCTTAGTGTATGTGTAAGAAATATATGGTAAAGAATTTTTGTGGTTTGCAGAAAAAGAATAACAATATTGAAACTCCTTGTCCTTGTTGGGAAAATACAGGAAGAGAACAGTTTTGGTATGAAAAAGGAAGAATTAAGTATATGAGTTGGGGTCCAAAATGGTCATATTTCTCTTCATATGTTGTGTAATATTGCTTTTATTCTGGATTTTTATCCACTGTCTACATATACAATTGGTTTGAATGTTAAAAAGAAGTGTTAACGATTTTCTTGTTTGTGGTCCAATACATATCAATCTATCCTTTTCTATTATGTGTAGGTTTTTGTAGCGTAACAATAGTTGTTTGAACTTAAATACATAGTGAGGAATAATGCCAATTAGAGAACCATAAAGATTTGGTATTTTATTAATTCCTTATCAAATAAATATTTTAACTTTATAGTTATTTTATCAATATTGTATTAAATTATTGAGGTACAATACAGGCCAGTAGTTATAAAATAATCACTGCAGGGTTTACCACTTATAACTTTAATGCATTCTTTTTTCATTTAGTTTAGTGTAGAGATGCCCCTGAGGTATAGATGCTAACAGGAATAAGTTAAAATAAACCTTGGAAAATTATGAAAAAAAATTAAGTATTGTCTAATGTTGAGTGGAGAAGCTAAATAATTTACAAATATGTCTCCTTTATAAAAATCTAAATATGTAAGGGCAGAATATATATTTTTCCTTCCTTTCCTAATTTTTAAAATCAATAATTATTTTGAGTAATTGTTATAGAAAATGGTGAAATACTATTAAAAAGTGTTTTGGACCATCTTTAGCAACAATGTCAATGTTGTATTCACTCTGGTACATTATTAATTCAGTAAGGATTTTGAATGCTTCTTTTGTACCAAAAGGTGGTAGGATCAGTTCATACCCTCAAGGGGTCAACGGTTCATTAGGCATGATCTGCCTAAATGGGCACTGCCAACTTCCATCTAAGCATTCCTCATTTATCCTTCAGACTAGATATCCTTTCAGTTAGTCTTTTCAGAATTAGCATGGCTCACTGGATTTCAAGTCAGTGAATTATCAGTTACTGAAAAATCACATTCCTGTCCTGCTTCCCTAAGACTATTCCACAATCACTTCAATTAGTATTCTGGGTATTTCCACCAAACTCCTAATTCTTACATTTGCAATCTCTTCATTTAATTATCTGGAAGGCTAATCACATACAGTGGTTTAGTAGTTGAGCTCTCAAATGTCAGCATGGTTGTTTACTGTAACTCAATAGAGTTCTTGAGGAAGCATCCTGCTACCTGTCCTGGGGAAACAACATAAATCAGTCAACTCAAAGTCTTTCTAAAGGGTACGATGCCAAAGTAAAAATGTAGACACCCAAATGACTATTTCTAGAAGTTGTAATCATTAAATTGTGTCCTGGAGATGTGAATTTGGTAGGGGCAATGGAGAAGTGCTGGCACATACAGTTATCCGTGCTCACCAAAGCTTTATTACCTGTCTACTACCATGATAAAGATACTTCTGAGACTCACCACACACATGCTGTCTATTGGAGACACAGAACATTGATTCTTGTTTCTCAACTATGTTACACTTTCACACCTTCAAACCTTTGAGTATGCTATTCTCTCTGCACAGAATACCATCTCTTCAACTCCTCACGTTCCCCAAATTGATAAATCTAATCATCCCTCAAGTAGATAGATTTAACTTGCATGCAACTTATCAAAATCTTTCCAGAGTTCCCGTGGGCTTATTGGTTTCATCCTCTTTGCTTCTAAAGTACACATGCCATTCATTTATTTACTAAACAAGTATTTTTTTTATTATTTTTAATTTTTTTTTATTTTTTAGTTGGTTCTTTTTAATTACACATGACAGTAGGACTCTATTCTTTTCTTATACCCCCCACAAACCCCAACCCCTTTATGTATCAGCATCCACTGATCAGAGAAAACATTTGGCCTTTGGTTTTTTGGGCTTGGTTTATTTCACTTAGCATGATATTCTCCAATTCCACCCATTCACCAGCAAATGCCATAGTTTTATTCTTCTTTATGGCTGAGTAATATTCCACTGTGTATACATACCACAGTTTCTTTATCCATTCTTCAATTGAAGGACATCTAGGTTGGTTCTACAATCTGGCTATTATGAATTGATCAGCTATGAACATAGATGTGGCTGCATCCCTATGTTTTGCTGATTTTAAGACCTTTGGGTATAAACCAAGGAGTGGGATAGCTGGGTGAAATGGTGGTTCCAATCCAAGTTTTTTGAGGATTTTATAACTAATATTTGAAATGTGCAAATACAGTGGTAAACAGGAAAGGCAAAGTTTCTGCTCTCCTAGGGGTAACATGATGAAAGTTTTTGTTTCGAAATTGTCATTGCATTAAATGTGGCTACATTTATTTCTCTCCTTCAAGTTGACTATACATTTTGTGCTCTGGAAATGTTTGTATTCTAATATTTATTATAATGGTTGGCAAATACTAAGCATTCAACAAATGCTATTCGAAAATTAGACTTTAAATGGTGAACTTCAAATTACACAGAATTCTTTTCAGATACAACATCCAGTCATTTTTAATTGAGAAAAGAACACTGTTGAACATGACTTATAAAATGACTGAAAGCTGAGTGACTTCCCCTCCAGAATGGTCCTCTCCATTCTCTACCTGGTGCTATTAAGGTTAATGAGTCTATTCATTAGGCCTCAACCCAGCATTTTTTCAAAATCTGTTCACAGCCCACATAATTATTATGGAAACTGCTGTTCTACCCACATGTAATCATCATCCTGCCAAATCTCTTACCAATAGCATTTTATAAGATATTTTGGGATTTAAAAAATTCTAATAGTGGGAGTCTACTGGCTTCTTGGCTACTTTCATGTAATCCTTTCTTCTCCTGGGGGAGTAAGACATTTTAGAGTCTCTAAATAATAGTGAAAAGCAGAGAAGGATATTGGCACTTTAAATAAAATTTCTTATGAATACATACTAACCTTAATTAATGAAGCAAAATGTATACTTGTTGAGAAAAACGTGTGGTTTTTGACTGAGAGTCAATCTGTGCTATTTGTATATCTGCTATTCCCATTTTCCAAGATTTATAAAAGATGAGTAAAGGTAGATTAGACAAACTGTATCAGAACATTCAACAGAAGGGAGGAAAGTCAGGGACCTGAAGTTTGCTATGTGTCTCACATAAGGTGATTTCCATTGTGTAACTGTCTATTGCTCTGTAGGATTTACAGGCAAATCTGATTAACCTTAATTTTTACAGCTGAAGAAATGAGGCTTTTAGGCATTAAGTAGTGTACTCAAAATTCTACAGCAAATAGAATCTTGCTAGGTCCAATGCTCTAGCACTTTCCATACTATGTAACACAGTGGTGACAGTATGGAGAGGTGTTTCTTAACAGACCATATTTGAGAGCAGGTATTGGAGACAATGAGCAGAATATAGGGCTGTGGGAGCATGCAGGCAGAATCCTAGGATGGCTCCCAGAACTCCTAATCGTTGGTGCACACACACCTGATCTGGTTATTCAAACACTAAACTAGAAAGGCAGCGCCTAAAGGGATTTTCAAGATGTGCTTAAGGTCCTAAATAAATCAACCTAAAATAGGAAAATCATTTTAGGTAACTGATCTAATCTGGTGAATCCTGAAAGGGACTGGCTCTTCCTGTCCAAAGAGTTTCAAACACAAAAGGGATTTGACCTCCTTAGAGAGGAGGAGAGCATCTCTGTGGTTGGCTTTGAAGATGGAGCCACATAAGGAAAGGAATGTAGTGGCCTCTAGGAACTGAGAATGGTCCCTGAACAACCAGAAAGGAAATGAGGACTTAGGCCTACAACCGAAGAAAATGAATTCAGCCAAAACATTGTGCTTGGAGGTAAATTCTTCCACAAAGCTTCCAGAAACAAATGCGACTTGCCCAACACCATGACTTTAGCCTGTTTGGCCCTGAGAAGAGAACCTCATTTGCCATATCTGGACTCCTGACCTCCAGAGATTATCAAGTGATAAATGCATATTGCTTTATGCTTCTGAATTTATGGTAATTTGTTACACAATAGTAGAGAGTTTTCCTCCACTGCCCCCCTCTTTTCTACACTGTTCCTGTTGGAAGACTGATCCTGTTAATATGGAAGTATTAATATAGGAAATCAAACCAGTTAAAATGGCTAGAGCTTCCATCCTGCCTTATTTTTGGCTGTAGGACAATAGGCATTCTCTCCTCTGATTTAACATTTCACCCTTCCAGGGATGCTTCCTCACTATGCACATCCTTTATAGAGAAGATGAGAAATATATTTGTAAATAGATTGATTACTTTGTGTATTACACAATCTGTTTCTTTTGTCATATTATTGCCATTTGGAGAAGTACAAAAATTGAGGTTATTGTATAAAATGTGCAACAATTTAGTGAGCAGAATGATTCAGTGAAACAGAGGAAACACTGAGTAAGTGATTGTATCTGCAGCTTTATATAAACCATTTCTGTTTTTCTATTGATTTTCCTCTCTTAGGATAACCTTCTCATTTTCAGTCTACGTGGTTTTATTTTACAGAATTGAACTAATTTCTTCAGTTAAGTCAGTAAGCTCTCATCATTGAACTAGTGTTTAGATTCATCTGTTAACATGTCTATACCAGCACAATACTAACATTTCAACAAATATCCTTTTCTCTTTGTTTTTTCTTCTTCTGTAAAGGCCTCTAAAAGAATAATCTGATTTATTTCATGGTGCTAAACACAGCATTCATACAATTAATCAATAATTATTTATTGAATGCCTATTAAATTCTAAGCAGCAACATTGCTGAGTATATTGATGAATAGAACCTCCACTCTCTAATTTGTTTTCTTCCCTTATCTCTCATTTTATAATTTCAGATCTAACATAATTTCATTATACTTTCTTATACCTTTCTTTAGAATTTAGTATCGCTCTTTCGTCTAACAAACTCTAATGAATAACAGTATACATAACCTAGTTTTCTACAGAGTGCTATATGTATGAAATATAGAGAAGTAAATTATCATTCTCTGCATGCTCCAGCATTACAGTCAGGCAAGTGAAAACTTACTAGAAAGATAACAGCACCCATGTGTTTATGTTTGTTCTCGACTAGGTGTTTGTCTGTCTATCTATCATCTATCTATCTATCTATCTATCTATCTATCTATCTATCATCTATCTATCTATCTATCCATCCATCCACCCATCCATCCATCCATCCATCCATCCATCCATCTGTACTGCCGGGTTTTGTATCTATTGTATAAGCCTGAGTCTGTGAAGTAGGTGTTTTTATATCTTCACATTTCAGATGAGGAGGACACTATAGCTCAATAAGTGGTAAATTGTACAAGGTTACACATGATTTAAACTCAGTCACTTAAATCTAGAAACCAGAACTTAAACAGTAAAACTTCTCAAATGTGATATTTGATCCAAATCTGTATGCGAAATATATAAAAATGTAAAGAGAAGAGTTAATTCCTATCCAAATAACACACACACTTTGGAAATGATTTTTTCCTTTGCTGAGACATAATTATCTTAGCATTGCATATTCTTACAGAATGCCAGCTGTACACCAGTGGAATACACTGACAAAGTTATTTAGAATCTGTCTTATCAGAAGGAAAAGAGCAATTAAATGATGCTCAACACGCTTTGATTTCTGTTCATAAGCAGAGTGGACTTTTTTCAATTTAAATTTCACTGGGAGACCATATACTTTTTTCCTGATAAAGTATACCCATGATATACACACTGAAACTAAGTCTATTTTTAATATCTCACAACTATTTGATGTGCTTTACCAACAAACACATCTGTAGAAGACTAGTAAACAATAACAAAGTGTACTGGGTTTGAGACAAAGTTTCAGAAATAGCCATTATACAAAAAGTCAGACAAAACTCTAAATCAAATAGCCTGAAAAATGAGGCTGTCATATGCCCAATAATTAATTCAAGTAGAATAGAAAAGTTAAGTCACATATAAGAAACTGAACAAATATTTTTCATTTAGAGGCGTGATAAATTTGATAAATCTTCCTCAGAAGAGAGAAAGGCAAGGTTTTTTTAAAACTCTAAGATTTCAGAAAGTATCTAGTCAGCCAGAACTATACGGACAGAGTTCCTAGAAAGAAAGAAAATGTACTGGGTAAGAATGTCCCTTTGGGGTATGTAATAATTCATTGAAGTGGAATTCATTAAAGAACGGCTAAGAAGTAGCGACAAAAGCACTAGGTAGGTTTCAATAGTTGCTGTTGCTTTAAGTTCTAGGCTCACATTTATATCCAAAATATGATCAGCAAATATTTGGAAAGTAAGACAAGCACAGAGATTTGAAGCAGATGTTTGATGCTATTTTACTCCTTGAATTATTTGCTAATTTCTAGGTCATTGCTGTGGCGTTCAGAAAATGAATATTAAACAGTGACAAAGAGTTTGAAAAGATGAGCAGAGTGTTAGGTTGTCACACTGAATTAAAAAAAAAAAAAGAAAAGAAATGGATTTCCCTAAGGAAAAAACACATGTGAATACTCTTGGTTTTCTTTTTTAAAATTTGTTTTATGGATGCATTATAATTATACATAATGGTGGTCTTCATTGTTCCATATTCCTTCATGCACACAATGTAACAATATTATTTGGCCAATACCATTCCCAAATATTTACCTTTTTCCTCACTTTCTCCCTCTCCTCATCCCCTTTCTCCCCTCTACCAATGTCCCTTCCATTTTTATGAGATCCATCCTCACCTCCACCTTTTCCTTTTTTCCACTCTAACTTCCATATATGAAAGAAAATATATGACCCTTCGTTTCTGAGTTTGGCTTATTTTGCTGAACATAACATTCTCAAGTTCCACCATTTTTCCTGCAAATGACAGAATTTCATTCTTCTTTATGATTGAATAGAACTCCACTGTGCATACATACCAGATTTTTTTTTAAATACATTTATCCACTGATGGACACTTAGGCTGGTTCCATAGTTTGTCTGTTTTGAGTTGCTATGAACGTGGTTATGCATGTATTATCGTAGTATGGTGACTTTAATTCTTTAAAATAAATACTGAGGAGTGGTGTAGCTGGGTCATGAGGTGGTCACATGCCTTGTCTTGAGGAAATTCCATACTGATTTCCACAGTCACTGTACTAATTTCAATTTCCAATTACAGTGTAAAATGTTATTTTTTTCACATCCTCTCCAGCATTTATTATTTTATTATTGCATTATTATTGTGGTCTTGATGGCTGCCTTTCTAGCTGGAGGCGAAACCTCAGTGTAATTTTGATTTGCATTTCTGTAATTGTTAAAGATGTATCAGTTTTTTCATATACTTGTTGTTCACATACTTGTTTCATATACTTGTTTTTTCATGTACTTGTTGGCCATTTGTATTTTTTTTGAAAAGTATTTGTTTAGTTCATTTGCCCTTTTACTAATTGGGTATTTTTGTTTTTTTGGTGTTAAACTTATTTATTTATTTATATATTTTCTATATTAATTCTCTGTCAGAAGAATATCTAGCAAAGATTTTCTCCTATTCTGTAGGTTCCCTATTCAAATTCTTACCTGTGTTCTTTATTGTGCAGAATCTTTTAAATTTGATACCATTCCATTTATTAAATCTTGGTATTATTTCCTGAGCTTTGGGGATCCTATTGAGAAAGTCATCACCTATGCCTATATGCCAGTGTTGACCCTACATATTCTTCTAGGAGCTGCATAGTTTCTGATCTAATTCCTAGGTCTTGGATTCATTTTTGAGTCGATTTTTGTATAAGGTGAGATAAGGATGTTGCTTCATTCTTCTACATATGGATAACCAGTTTACCCAGAACCGTATTTTTAAAAATGTTATTTTCTCCAAAGTATGTTTTTTGCACCTTTGTCAAGGATCAGATGACTATAAATGTGTGTGTTTGTTTCTGTGTACCTGTGTTTGTTTCTTTCTATTCTGTACCATTGGTCTGTGTGTCTAGTTTTATGCCAGTACCATGCAGTTTTTGTTACTATGGATTTGCAGTATAATTTGAAGTCAGGTATTGTGCTTCCAATTTTGCTTTTTTGGCTTAGAATTGCTTTAGCTATTATGGGTATTTTATTATTGCAAATGAATTTTAGAACTTTTTTTTAGTTCAGTGAATAGCGTCATTGATATTTTGATATGGACCGCATTAAATCTGTATAATGCTTTTGATAATATGACCGTTTTAATAATATTAATTCTGCCTAACAAACAATGAACAAGGAAGGTCTTTCCATCTTCTTGTGCCTTCTTTAATTTCTTTCTTCATTGTTCTATAGTTTTATTGTAGAGGACTTTACCCTCTTTGGTTAGATTTATTCCTAGATTTTTTTTTTTTTGAGGTCATAGTGAATGAAGTCATTGTCCTAATTTCTTTCTCAGCAGATTCCTTATGATGTAAAGGAAAGCCAACTGTGTTACATTTATTAGTTCTAGATCTCATTTTTAAAAAAATCTTCTATATGGGTTCTTATCATCCACAAACAGTGATAGTTTGACTTCTTCCTTTCCTATTTTTATTCCTTTCATTTCCTTCTCTTGCTTGCTCTGGCTGGAATTTCTAGTATTATATTGAATAGGAATGGTAAAAGTGGACATTCTTGTCTTGTTCTAAATTTTAAATGAGATGCTTTCCATTTTTTCCCATCACTATGATGTTGACATTGGGTTTGTTATATATAGCTTTTATGATGTTGAGATAAGTCCCTTCTATCCCACATTTCTTCAGAGTTTTTATCATGGATGGGTGCTAAATTTTTTGAAGCCTTCCTTTGCATATATTGAGATGACTCTGATTTTCATTCTTAATTCTGTTTATGTGATGAATTATATTTATTGATTTGCATTTGTTAAGCCATCCTTGCAATCCTGGAATAAAATCATCTTGGTCATGATATACAATCTACTTAATATGTGTTGAAAATGATTTGCTAATATTTTATTAAAACTTTTGCCATCTAAATTCATCAGAGATACTGTTCTATAGTTTTCTTTCCTTAATGTGTCCTTATCTGGTTTTGGAAGGACCATGATATTAGCTTCACAGAGTGAATTTGGAAGCATTTCATCCATTTCTATTTCATGGAATAATTTGAGAAGTATTGTCATTAGTTCTTATTTAAGAGTCTGTTAGGATTCAGATGAGAATCTATCTGGTCCTAGGCATTTCTTAGTTGGAAGACTTTTTATTACACCTTCTATGTCATTGCATGCTATTGGTCTCTTTAAGCTTTTTATGTCCTCTTGATTCGATTTTGGCAGTCATATGTATCCAGAATTGCATCCATTTCTTCCAGGCTTTCCAATTTATTGAGTATTAATTTTCAAAATATTCACTAATGATCCTATGGACTTCAGAAATGTCTATGGTGATATATCCTATTTCATTGCCAATTTTTTTTTTTCATTTGGGTCTTCTCACTCTTTCTTTTGCTTAGTTTGGCTAAGGGTTTATCAATCTCGTCTGTCTTTTCAAAGAAGCAATTCTTCATTTTATTGATCCTTGCTGTTTTTCTATTCTATATTTTATTGATTTTGACTCTGATACTATTTTCTTACTTCTACTGGTTTTGGAATTGGTTTGTTCTTGTTTCCAAAGGTCGTTGAGATGCATCATTAGGGTGTTTATTTCAGACCTTTCTGATTTTCTCATGCAGATGCTAAGTTATAAAGATTTTTCTTAGAATTGCCTTCCTAGTGTTCATAGGTTTTGGTATATTGTATCACTGTTCTTGTTTGATTCTGAAAATTTTTAAATTTTTTTCCCTGATATTTTTCTTTCACTCATTCATCATTCAAGTGTATTGTTCAATCACCATGTGTTTTTATATATTTTTTGTTGTTGATTTCTTATTTCATTCCATTATGATCAGATAAAATGCAAAACATTGTGTCAATTTTTTGTAAACCAGAGTTACTTTGTGGCCTACAATATGGTGCATTTTGGAGATGGTTTCATGAGTAGCTGAGAAGAAAGTGAATTTGGCTATTGTTGGGTGAAATACTCTGTAGATGTTCATTAAGTTCATTTGACACATTTTTTAGGTCTAAAGAGTCTTTACTGAGTTTATATCTCAACAACTATCTATTGGTGAGAAAGGCTTGCAGAAATCACCCAATAGTATTGTACAAGGGTCTATCTGAGCCTTTAATTTGAGTAGTGTCTGTGTTATGTAATTAGGCACACCAATATTTGGAATATAAATATTTATTATCATTTTTCCCTTTACCATAATGAATTAACATTCTTTGTCTCTTTTGATTACTTTTGGCTTGAAGTGCATTGCATTGGTTGATTGGCCTTCCTTTGGGATCAATAAAAGTTACACCCTCACTGTAACACCAAAATGGAAAGAGAGAAACTCCAATGGCAATGGGACCTATCTTAAAAATCTCTCACTATGAAACTTCAATAAAATGGCCTCCTCTCATTCTAATTGTGGTGAAGCAAACAAATTTTCTCTGGAGGAATACACCTTCACACCTAGTCTCAGATTACTCCACCATTTTTCACATGCATTTTCCATTATTTAATAATAGTAAATGGAGAGGTATAAAAAAGAACTAAATGATTAAAAAACAAGGAAATAAGGCAATGAAATTAATCTCATCATGAGCATTAGAATTATTAGAGAATTTAAAAATAGCTATGATTAATATGTTCAAGATTAGAAGATGAGTCAGAAAATTAAGGTGGCAGCAGTAATTTAAGAAAAAGAAAAGAGAAATTTAGAAAATTAAAAATTCTAGTATTAAAATTAAGAACAAGAGATATGTTAGTTTTTTCTTAGGAATATAAACAGAAACAAATTTAAGTTTAGAAAACTTGAACATTGAATAGTAGAAAGTAAACATAACCAAACAGGAGCAATAAAATTTTGAAAACAGAAAAAGATGAAACTGGGCTGGGATGTAGCTCAGGGGCAAGGCGTCTGCCTTGCATTCGCAAAGCCCTGGGTTCCACCCCCAGTTCCAAAAAAGACAAAAAAAGAAAACGATGAAACCTATGAAGCATGTTGAAAAAGGTTTATTGTATATACTTGAATTCCCCAAGGGAAAGACAAAACAGAGTGGGGAAGAAATGGGAGATAATGGCAGAGAATTTTCCAAAATCAGTGAAAAAAGTAAGTCACAGATAAATAAGTATGTTGAATTCAAATAAAATTATTAATTTGCATCAAGGCATATCACAGTAAACTGCTCAAACTGAAAGGAAATGACAGAAAGCTAGAAAAAATAGCATATTAAAACCAGAATTTTTTTTTTAAACCAGAGAATTGATATAAAAACTATACAGTAGTTTAAGTCAAAGTGACTTTTTGAAAAGACTAATAAAACTGAGAAACATTTGGCCACAGAAATTAAGAAAAATGCTGGGTGTGGTTGTGCACATCTGTAATCCCAGTTATTTAGGAGGTTGAGGCAAGAGGATTGAAAGTTCAAAGCCAGTCTTACCAATTTACGAGACCCTGAGCAATTTAGCAAGACCCTGTCTCAAAATTTAAAGTAAATAAATACATAAATAGGGCTACAGATGTGGCACAGTGTTGAACACCCCTGGGTTGAATCCCCAGTATTTAAAACTTCCCTAGACATGCACACACATACACACATACACACATTCCCACACAAAAATATACCCCTAGTTCACCCACTTTACTGACAAATCATTCCCTACCTTCATAAGAGAAATAATACCAGTATTCTGCAAATTTTTTAGATCAAAGAAAAAGGTAAACATTTCCTGATTCTGAAAAACTGTGAGACTAAAATATGAAAAGAATTTAATGAAAAAAAGATAAAATATAGCCCAAACTCTCATAAATATCAATGCAAAATCCTAAATAAAATATAAGTAAACCATATCCAGCAATATATAAAAATGTGAATATATCATAACCAATTGGAGATTACCCCAGGAATGTTAAGTTAAATATCATTATCATTGAAGTAAAAACAGAAAACACCAGAGCCTACCTTCTTAACAAAATATTTCAGTGTTTAGTAAAATGATGTTAACTATAAACACAATGCTGTCTGGCAATCTCTAGAATTCATTAATCTTGGATAACAGAAACTTTATACCAACTGAACAGCAACTCCCCACTTCTTTCACCTTTCTCCACACCTTGGCTACTACTATTTTATTTCTGCCTCTTCATGTAAGAGCAATCATGCAGTCTTTCTCCTTCTAGGATTGGCTTACTTCACTTAGTATAATGCATTTAAGTTTCAACCATATGTCAATATGGTGCGACCATCATGGGAAACAGTATATAGTACATTTATCCAAAATAAATGAAATGAGGATCTTGATAATTAAATCAGGAAGAAAGCATTCCCACATTCATTGTAGCATTATTTACAGTAGCTGAGATTTGGAAACAACCTAAGTGCACATCTTTGAATGAATGGAGAGAAAACTGTGATATATATACACATACAGTTGACTGAATATTCTAAAATCAACTAGTTTTGGTACAACATTGAAAATGATGGAGAACCAATAAACTAAAGAAAATGTGACAAATTCAGCAACATTCTAATTAAAATGGTAAAGAAAGTCCTAGGTAAAGAACGTCCTTAATATGCGCCAGGGTCTTCAGAGTAAAGATCATGCACATTCCCCAAAATGAACTCATATGTTAACTTCTAATATTATAGGTTAATTTTGTCTATTTACAATTTTTCATAAAAATGGAATAATATAATTATCTTTGTTCTTTATGTATTTTTTTTTTCAGTTCTAGGGTTTGAATCCTGGGGCACTTTACCACTGAGCTAAATACCTAGTATTTTTATTTTTATTTTGAGACAAGATCTCACTAAGTTCCTGAGGGTCTCCCTAAATTGTTGTAGTTGACCTCGAACTTCTAATCCTTCTGCCTTGGCCTCCCAACATGCTAGGATTACAGGCCCAACTTATTTCATGTATCTTTAATGATATCATATTTATAACATTTATTTTGCTTTATGTAGCAGTGATTTGTTCATTTTAATTGCTATCTAGTGTTGTAGGATGTGAATAAATGACAATTTTTTTCTTTCTGATGGTCATCCGCATTTTGGTTGTTTATAATATGAAGCTAATGCACTAGTGGCTCCATTTGTGAACATTCTCTACATTACTGGAGATAGAGTTGCTGGATCATAGCATGTAGTTTTATTCTCTTATACTGCCAAACAGTTTTGCAAAGTGGATTTAGCAACCTATGCTTCCACAATTGAGGACTGAGAATTGCAGTTGCTCCACATTTTATCCTGTACTATGTCAATTTTTTTTCTTTTTATCTTAGCCATTCCGGTTGGTGTGTAGTACTATTCATAGTGGATTTTGTTAGTGCCCAATTATTGGGCACTTTTAGTCATTTATTCATCATTTCAAATCCTATTTTGTGAGATGAGTGGTATTCAAGATTATTAACACTTTTTGTCCATGAGATTTTCTATTTTGACAATGATACATAGGAATCCTTTTTTTAAAAAATTTTTCCAGACTGCATTTTGATTCATTGTACACAAATGGGGTATAGCTTTCTGTTTCTGTGGTTGTACAGGATGTAGATTCATACCATTCATATAATCATACATGCACATAGGGTAATGATGTCTGTCTCATTCCGTCATTTTTCATACCCCCATTCCATCCCCTTCTCATTCCCTCTACATAATTCAAAGTTCATCCATTCTTCTCTTACTCCCTACCTCCCACCCCCCATAGGAATTCTTTATACATTTTAAAATATCAGTCCTTTTCAGACTGTCATCTTTGTATCTGTCATCTGTGCATACACATTCATACACAACTGTTCTAATTTGTGGCCTTTCACTTGATGGTGAATTTTGATGAAAATAAGTTATTAATTTTATTACAAGATACATTTTAAAATTGACCTTTATGTGCCCTATTTGAAACATCTGTTGTATTCTAAAATGGTAACCATGTCAATATCTCCTTCTATTATCATCTAGAAGCTTTGTTGTATCATCATTCATATTTAGATTTATAACCTATTGGGAATTGATTTTCATGAATGGTGTGGATTAAATAATAAGATTTTCCCCATATTATGTGCAATTTACCCAGAAACATTGATTTAATAGAACATTTCTTCCTACTTCTTTGCAGTGTTGAATTTGCCATTTGTCAGGAACAAAGATTTTCTGTGCATATGGCACTCTGTTTCCTTGATTGATTTATCTATCTCTACAAATTATGCATAATTATAACTTTATAATGTCTTAATATCTAATAGTGCACTTCTCCAATTTAGTTTTTAAATATTTTTCATATTTCTTTGTCAGAATTGAACCCAGGGGTGCATAACCACTGAGTCACATCCCCAGTCCTGTTTATTTATTTACTTATTCATTTATATTTTGATACAAGGTCTTACTACATATCTTAGGACCTCAAAAGTTGCTGAGGCTGGCCTTGAACTTGGACCCTTCTGCCTCAGCCTCCCAAGTCACTGGGATTATAGGCATGTGCCACTGCACCTGACTCCAACTTCGTTATTCGTGATCATGATAATGATCTTGGCTAATCCTTGGCCTTTTACATTTTTATATAAACTTTAGAATTTGTTTATAAATATCTTCTATATCTCAGCCCTACACAAGAAAAGCCCACTGAAATTTTGTCCAGGATGAGACATGGAAAAAGTGGATCTGTATCTTGAGGAAAACATGTTTTTAATAGATTGACCTCTGATCTTAAATATGAAGTGACAAAGAAATGATAATTAGAAAAATGTGTAAGAAAGCAAAGTAATTTGAGAAAACTCTCCTAGGAATTTTCCCAGCTCCATTTGTTGAAGAGGCTATCTTTTCTCCATTGTATGTTTTTGGCTCCTTTGTCAAGTATGAGATATCTGTATCTATGTGGGTTTCTCTCTGTGTCCTCTATTCTGTACCATTGATCTACCTGTCTATTTTGGTGCCAATACCATGCTGTTTTTGTTAATATTGCTCTGTAGTATAGTTGAAGGTCTGGTATTGTGATACCCCCTGCTTCCCTCTTCTTGGTAAGGATTGCTTTAGCTATTCTGGGTCTCTTATTCCTCCAAATGAATTTCATGATTGCTTGCTCTATTTCTATGAGGTCCGTCATTGGGATTTTAATTAGAATTGCATTGAATTTGTGTAGCGCTTTTGGAAGTAAGGCCATTTTGACAATATTAATTCTGCCTATCCAAGAACATGGGAGATCTTTCCATCTTCTCAGATGTTCTTTAACTTCTTTTTTTAGTGTTCTGTAGTTCTCAGTGTAGAGGTCTTTCACTTCTTTTGTTAGATTGATTCCCAAGTATTTTATTTTTTTTGAGGTTATTGTGAATGGGGTAGTTTTCCTGATTTCTCTCTCAGAGGATGCATCACTTATGAATAAAAATTCATTAGATTTATGAGCATTAATTTTATATCCTACTACTTTACTGAATTCATTTATGAGTTCCAGAAGTTTTCTGGTGGAATTCTTAGGGTCTTCTAAATAGAGAATCATGTCATCAGCAAATA
>JAJEJO010000872.1:166020-191453 GCA_020662805.1 Glaucomys volans
ACTTATTTGCTTCAGGTTATGGAACTGTATTTGGAGCAAGCAGATGTGAGACAAAGAGATGAACCCCTGGATAGGAGCATTAAGAGTGTTCAAAGAAATATGAGGAAAAACAAACATATCTTATTTATGTGCTGGATAAAGAAATCCCAGGATAAAGTGGGGAATCACTCAGTAACATTTGCGCGTGGGAGGAGTATTGACTGTCATTGATTTCTGCAGAATGTTTGAATCCTGAAAACTCTCCTCTGATGACTTCTAAGCAACCAGCAAGAGTTATAATGTATACCTGAAGAGAAGTTGAACAGTAGAGGTATTTACAGATCTTCCTGGGACTTCTCTCAAAACCCTGCTTACTCTTCTCCACCAGTTGGGTGAAACATTCTTCCTCCACATGGACCTTAGATATGAGACTTGAGTTTGACATGTTTTCCTGCACTTTTAAACAGCATCCCATTTGGATTTTATCTTATGACTTTGATTGCCCTTTTTATCTAAGTGACTCTAAAACTCTCTTCAGCCTCATCATTCTTCTTGAGCTCTAGATCAGAATATTCAACACCTACTTGAAAGCCTGATGCAGGGGCATCACCAGAAGAAGAGTATTTTGCACTTCCTCATCAGAAACCATTACCCTGTCCACTGTACATCTCCAGTTGGATGGTATTGTTATTCCTGCACTTGTTCAAGTCAGGATTGTGGGGCCAGGGCAGTGTTGGTCCTTTCCCGCAAGTAATTCCATCAGCTTCCCATCTTGGGAAACTACTTCTTCTCCAATGACCACTCCAATGGTGACTTTATTTAGAATTTAATTTCTCACTTGGACTAGGTGCTACTAGTTTCTCTTGCTATCATTAGTGAGATTTCTAAAACCCAAATTTAACAATATTACCTCTCTGCTGAAACATTTTCTTTGCCTGTCTTGGCCATTAAAAATATGCAGACTTCTTAATAAGGCACACAACGTCCTCCATGACATCGTACTCACTCAGTATCCTCCCTTTTCATGACCTCATTCTTTCTGTATGTCTGATTATTCAGTGTGCCTAGAAAATACTGTGCTTTCTTAACTCTTTCTGCTATAGTTTTGATCAATGTTTCTTGCATGCTTAGTCATGCCCTTCTCTTCATTTTATTCTATTCTACCCATTCTTCTAAGCTCATTTCAGATGTCTTCCCTTCTGTTTGCTGTCCTCCCAGTTTGAAAGAGATAAGCATTTTTGTACCTTAAATACCACATGTTTTATCCCACCTTAGCATTTACCAAATTACATTTCAATTGCTTATGTGTTTCTCTTTTCCATAGAGTTGGTTTCATTCGATGGCCTCAGCACTATTTCTCAATAAAACAGATATTACTTATGACTGAACAAATTGGAGGACTATGGTAATTGTTAAGAAAGAGGACTTTTATGAGGAAGAAAAGAGCGATGCTGGCAATTTAGGTGGATAAGTCTCTTTGGAGAATGTGAAAATGTGCTTGAGGTGGGATACAATATTTTCTGTTTTCAAGAAGATTAAAGTCATTTGTATTGGTAAATTTTATGTACATGAGACAAATTAGAATAACCTAAAGCTGTACAAAAGCAAATATCAAGGATTATAATGCACAACTGAAGAGAATTTGAGCATGAAAGGTTTGTATGGGAATAAAGATAGCCCGAGTAAACTTAAAAGACGAACTTATTCTGAGTTTTGATGTATCTATATGCATTTATAGACTCATAAAATATTATTTTTCATATAAAATGACCATCAGGCCCAAGAATGTGGATGTTTATGGCATACGTTAATGGTAGTAAGAATTCTCTTGCTGACACAGCAATGCACATCTGTAACCGCAGCTGCTCTGGAGTCTGAAACAGGAGAATCACAAATCTGAGCCTGGACAACTTAGGGAATCCCTGTCTCAAAATAAAAAAATCTTAGAAAGTAACAGGAATGTAGCTCAATGGTGGAGCACTTGCCTAGCATGCACAAGACCCTGGATTCAATCCCCAGTACTGGAAAAAAAAAAATTATCTGAGCTGTTGCCTCCATGAAGATCGAAAATCTCTCCAAGACTCTGTCCCACAATTACAACTCTTTGCCAGGTGGTTCCATCCTGGTGCCCTGTACTCATCTGAAACTCAGTAAAATTAAAATTAAACACATCTTTTCTCCCAACTCCCACTCAGTTGCCTTATCTGGGTTTCTATCGAGTCATCCAGACTTGAAAGCTTGGATTCATTCTCCAAGTTCCTAACATATAGAGCCAAGAGCCAAGTAAAGGTCTTGACATCCAATAAGCATTCTATGGATATTTGTTCAATCAACAAAAAGGAAGAATTAGGGATCCAATATTGCTACACAGAAGGTTAAATAAGGAGGAAGGTACTGAATGTGGAAATAAAGAAAGAATAGATGGCCATAATTGTGGGTCAGGTCATTTTCACATGTAAGAAAATCAAACACAGTATTTGGAGACTTAAAAACATTAGATGCTGGGAACTGAGCTCTGATTTCAGAAACTCTTGGATGAAATCCCTGAGGTTAATTATAACAAAGAACTCACCAATAAAGTATTTAATCCTTTAAGAAGTTACCAGCATTGCACAACAATTAATTTAATGTCTTGGTTTTTATTATAGCACTCCCATAAAATTCAGTCAATCTAATTTGGTTTTTATTCCCCTAATTGATTGATTTGATAACCAAGATTGAATGATGCCCCACTCCCAACCTTTCCAGAGCACTGAACAAGCTGTAAAATTCTCTAAAGGACAGCATTAATTTAGTCTATAATGCATTATTTAGATATTTGAAATTTTTAGGCATCTACTATATACCTATGCTTCAAGATACAAAATTAAGACTTTTTTTAGTGATTTTTTGAAATTAGTGCATTATAGTTATACACAAAAGTGGAATTCATTGTGATATGCTTATACACACATTCAGCATAGTTTGGTCAGTTTCAATTTGCTGTTTCTACCCTTTCCCATCCCTCTTCTCTCCTCCTTGTTTTCATCCTCAACTTCTTTGATCCTCCATTTTCATGAGTCCCCTCCCCCACTTTTAATTCCTTATTTCTCTCTAGGTTTCACATATAAGAGAAGCATTTGACTTTTGCCTTCCTGAGTTTGGGTTATTTCATAAAATCTGATGATCTCCAGTTTCAGCCTTTTACTGGCAAACAACATAATTTCATTTTTCTTTATGACTGAGTAAAACTCCATTGTGTATAGACCACATTTTCTTTATTTATTCATCTATTGATGGACAAGTTGGCCAGTCCCATAACTTGGCTATTGTGAACTCCTACAAATATTGCTATGCATATATCACTATCGTGTGCTGATTTTATTTCTTTTGGATAAATAACTAGGAATGTCATAGCTGGGTCTATTTCTAGGCTTTTAAAGAATCTCCATGCTTCATTTAAAAGTGGATTTATCAACTTGCAGTCCCACACTAACAACATATGAATGGACATTTTCCCCCATATCTTCACCAGCATTTATTATTGTTTATATTTTTGATGACTGTTGTTCCAACTAGAGTGAAATGAAATTGTAAAAAGGGGACTTATTTTATTGAATAATAGAAATTGGCATGATTTTGGTTTAAAGTTATACACAATCGCAATATATGAAATGCTGTTACTATTTTCCTAATTGTGCTCTATACATTTCAAAATGCTGGAATTGATAGTATTGATAATGAATTTGTCATTTTTACAAGCTAAATATTATAGTATGCAAAAGAATGAACCTCAGCTTGCAAACAAGGTGAATCTTCATTGGTCTAGCCCATCCTGAGCCTCTTTTACTTGTTCATTTTCTGAACCATGCCATCAAAATGGTTGCTTCTTTAGTCCACTGTCCATCACTATGCACTTTCAGCCTTTCAGCATAGTTCAGCTATTGACCCATTCATTCTCCTCTATAAATTTCTCATTTATTTATTCATTCATTCATTTATTGAAAAATTATGTATGTACACAGTATTTTCTTTAAGCCAAACATTGAACTTAGGTGCAAAACACCAAAGAGAATAAAAAATATGCATATTTGATGATATAAAACTGAAGAAGAACATTGTCAAGATTGCTTAATAATTCTTAATTACAAATTGATTACAACAAGGGGAAGAATTATAACAATGATGAAATATCAGAAGATGATATGACCTAGCTTAGGGCCAGGAAGAATTCCATGAAGAAGTGAACTTTTAATCTGAGCTCTAAGAATGAGTGCTAACTGACCAGGTAAAGAAGTATGTTAGTAATAATTAAGCAGGAAAATCATTGTTCCAGGAAGAAATGTCCTGTGTGAAGCTCTTAAGATAGGAAGAAACTCAACCTATTTAAAGAAATGAAAGATAGCCAGGGCACAGAACTGGGAGGATAATCCCCAGAGGCAAAGCCCAGATCCTGAACTTCACAAGGCACATTAAAGATTTTAGTCTTTGCCCTAAGAACAATGAAAGTCATTGAAGACTTTTAAATAGATGATGATAGGATCATATTTTTAGAATGGAGAAATTTGAGAGATGCTAAGGAAAAGAACTATGGGATTTTGGGGCATGGTGATCTGAAGAAAAGTCATTGATAAAGCATACACAGAGAATAACCAGTTCAGGAGAAAAGTTTATGAGTTTTCTTTTAAGTATGGTGATGTCCTAATATTCAAATAGAGATGATAAATAATAGCCTGTGATTACAGAGGTTTTGCATTGTAGACATTAAACTGAAAGTGATAAATCAGGCCTTTCTGATTGTAACAAATACCAAATACTAGCTTGTGTAAGTGTGTGTGTATCCATCCATCCAGACTTAATTGACATTACTGGGAAATAAGTTACAGAGTTGGATTTATAATATCTTGGGGTTCAAACAATTTCACTAGCCACTTCAATTTAGAAGTTAAGAGGATGCTAGATTGAGTTAGTTTTGGAACTGTGGATGGTGGATAAGTTAGCAGCATGTGTTATTATTCTCAAGCATATCTCTGCTGGTGAAACTTAGCTTCACCACACTTGTACTAACTAAATTCAGAATAAAGCAAAACCATATTAAGGGACTGTTTTACTTAGGAGATAGACAACTGAGGACTCACTCCCTCCAAACTGTTTTTGATACCTTCCTCACTCTTCATTTTTCTCATCTGTTGAAGGAAAAACAAATGAACAAAAACACATGAGTGTTGCTACAACTTTAATTATTAACTCACTAATTTTCTTACACTGAACCCAGTGCAGTACCCTTCTCCTGACACAGTGCTGGTTTTCTGCTACTACTAACATCAGACCCAAATATCACATCTCCATCTGTCATCACATTCATATCTCATCTTTCACGTCTCCCTTACCCTTTTCCTTTGAGGGTCTTCCTGATGATTGGAAAAGCACCCAGAGAGAACTACATAAAAGAAGATTACAAAAGAGAAATGATGGTATGGGATATCTGGAGTGCTGCATGATAAAAATATGCAAATTTCCCACTTGACACAGGATGTTTTTGAAGTGATGACTTCTTGTATACATATACTTCATGTGTACATGTCCTTTATATATACACACACATGGATATAGATGAGACAAAATAACAACAAGAACTACTGAACAGACTGGTTTGTATTTATTTATTTATTTATTTATTTATTTATTTATTTATTTATTTTTGATGCTGGGGATTTAGCCCAGGGGCACTTTACCACCAAGCTACATTCCCGGTCTTTTAATTAATTAATTAATTAATTAATTTATATTTATTATTTTGAAAACAAGGTCTCACTAATTTGTTTAGGGTTTTGTTACATTGCTGAGACTGGCCTCAAACTTGTGATCCTCCTACCTTCCTATTCATGGGGATTGTAGGCATGCATCACTATGCCCAGCTACACTGTGGTTTTTATAAAATATCCTCATGACTGATCCTATTCCTCAGAGTCAATGTTCTTTATTATCTTAAACCCTAGATTCTCCTTTTCAGGTCACTTGAGTGGAATTGATCTCAAAAGCCTCATTTATATTGGATTTTTCTCCTTTTCACCATTCTTAAGACTATCAAATTGGCACTATCTCCAAATATTTTCTTTTAAAACAACAACAGTCTTAACTTGTTCCCATCCTATCTTATGTCATATTTCTCCCTCGTGTTCACTTCCAAACTTGTACTTTTGGAGCATACTTAATACTTCTACCTCTTCATCAATTCCTTACCTTCCAAAAATGATATTCCCATCTAACCTTACGAAAGAAATCACTTTGTCAAAATAAATAAATGCTGACTTTTTTGTGCAATTTTTTTACTTTTTCTCTTAGAATTCTCTGCAGACTTTTTTTATTTAAAAAAATTTGTTTCATTCTTTGCTTTTATGACCTAGTGGTATTTATTTTTGCAAATATTATACTTTTCTGATTCCGTAGTCTTTCTTTTCATTTCTAGATTATATTCCTGCTTTGTCCACAAGCTCAAGAGCTTGCATTCTTCTCTATTCATTATTAATATTTCATGCCTTTTTTGAAAAATCTAAGCATTACCACATTAATTTGTTGATTGCTTGCATATGTATTGAATGATATTATTTGGAGCCACCAACTCTATATCACGTTTATCTATGAAACCTGTAGTGTTCACATAGATTAGCAAATTATCCAGTATTGTTATTTTCAATTTAAAATATTTATGATAACTGTTTGCTCTTTGATTTTAAGTCAGTAAATTCACTTTATTCTTCTGAGAGTCAGGGAATAGAAGAGATAACTTACTTCCCTAAATGTCCGTACATGTGTATGGGGCTACTAGAAAACTGGCTGAACTAAGTAGAATCTAGAAGGTGTCAAGCTGCAGCATGCAGCTTTCTTATAAAAATTCAGCAATGATCTAGCCTTGGAGAATAATGATTTGAATAAAATATTAACTCCATGCTTCAAATTTTGAAAAGTGAACATAGTCTATCATCGGGTATGTTGATGAATATAACCATATATGTTAGTAATACACAGGACAATGAACTATCTAGCTACTTAGGTTCATGGTGGTCATTACCAGAACACCAGCTACTAAATAACTGAAACATGAACTAAAGAATTGTGGATTTTCTCCTTCCTTCCTTGTTTCTTTCATCCTTCCTCTCTCGCTTTCTCCCTTTAATCTTCTTTTGTCTTTGTGTTTTCCAAAATGTCTATCTCATATAGCTGCTCTATAGTTTGCTGGTGTTAAAATGAATAGCTGGAGTTAGGGATATATCTCAGTTCCTAGAGTGCTTGAAGCACAAAGCCCTGGGTTCAGTCCCCAGCATTGAAAACAAAAACAAAAACAAAAACAAAAACAGCAAAAAAACCCGAATAGCTTTTTAATCTACTGACTCTAGGCAGCCATTTGATATTGAATGTTTTCAAGGATGTCAATTTCATTACTACCTTAAATGGTTAATTTCCTAACTCATAAAAGAAAAACAACACACTTCCTTCCCAGCACATATCAGCATTGTGTTCTTAGTAAAGATTCTACCCTATTTTCAAGGCACTATTCCTTCTAACAATTGCTGACAATGAGTCATAGTTACAATGCCACCACAGGCGGGTCTCAGGAGATCATTGTCCCCACTAGGCACTGCATTAATTTCGCACTGTGGTTCATTAATGGTACTGTCAATGCCCCAGTGAGGTATGGATGTTTATGAATCCCTGATGTTTCCTGATTATTGACTTGTACTCTATTCCCCCACCAGGAAGTCATTCCCACTAGGAAAAGCACTGCCTGATGGCAAATCATGTAAACTACGCATACAGCCAACTTCCATTATTTTTGCATTTTATTTTGCACCTTTATTTATTTACTTACTTACTTTTCTTCCACTAGGGTAAAGCGTGCTAATGATTCCCTGGGCATCATGTAATAAACTGTGCACAGATTTATCAAGTGAGTTCTGTTGGTTTTGTCCTCAAACTCACTAATACTCAAACTATCTTGAAAAGTTTTATTTGGAAATAGTTTACTGTATAAGTTAATTTATAGTTAATGGTTGAAAAATAACTCTTTCTGCTCTTACGTAAGATTCAACCTCTCCAGAGAAATGGAAATTTATTATATAGGGCAAAATCATTCAGTAGTTGAAACTTTATTTAATAAGCACTATTGAATGCCAAGCTCTTGTCCACATACTGGCAGTGTAGTGATTAAAGGAGATAAAATGGGTGTTGATCCTTCTGGGGCTTTATTCAATTGTTTGGTAGAAAAACAAATACACACACACATGTACACACAGGCATGGTAAATGTAGATAGCAATGTATGTTGGAATAAGATGGAAAAATGTGAGGGATTAGATGATGCTGATGGAGGGGCTTGTGGCGCTATAGCTGTAATTGGTAGCAAAGGACATTCTGAGTTGGTGGCATTTGAATTGAGACCTGATGAATGAGAAAGAAGCAGTCATAGAGGTCTTGGAAAGAATGTTTTAGGCAGGGGAAATAGTCAATGAAAGGGCTCTGATGTAGAAGTAAGCTTTGGTGTTATGCAAGAAAAGAAAGATGAATAATGGGGCTGAAATTTAATGAACTAAATAGAGAATGATAAGAAATAATTTTGATGAGGTGGAAAGAGGCTGGATCATATTTGATTTGTAAGTCATTTTATTCTAAATGTGATAGGAAAGCATTCCAATATTTTAACTGAGTTATATGATTGATTTATATTAAAAATTATTCCAGCTGCTCTGGAGAATGCACTACAGAGGATCATGAGTGGAATTAGGGGATCAGTTGGGAACCTAATATACTCACCCATGTGAGAAATAATGATGCTTGGAATTGAGAGGCAAAAGTTGGTGAAACTAATTAGTTGCATTGGAAATATATGTTGGAAGGTAAATACAATATACTTGGCTATTGAACTGGATTGTGAGGAGTTATAAATAGAAATGAATATATGGTGAGCCCAGATATTTTGGCTTGAATAATAAATGTTAGACTCGTAACTGAGGTGGGAGTGCCTAATCATAAAACAAGATTTAAAGGTACAGATCAACTTATGTGTAACAGTACATTAAATTCAAATGCTTATTAGACCTTCAATTTGAGATCCTGAAGCAGCAGCTGAATAGATGAGTTTGAATCTTTAAGAGAGGTCTGAAGTTCAGAATGAATTTGAGAATCAACATCAATAGAGAAGATCTTCAAATTCAAAAACAGATGCAAAGCAAAGAGTATAGGAGTACTGTGCTTTTCACAAAGCATTCCTCCTCCTCCTACTCTCCTGCCCCTCCACCTCCTCTCTTCCCAAGTATTTCCAATTCTCCCTCCCTGCTTGTTGTCAGAAGAGGTCTTTCTCTGAATTCCCCTCAAATTGTCCCATGGCACTCTCACAATACTGGTTAGATTTTGCCTTTTCTTGCAATTTTGTATTAAGTTTTATCTTCTCTACTAGACATTCAGACAAGTCCTAAGAGTTTCTATACTTTCTATTCAGCCTGACTAGAAAGGCTGTTCCTTTTGCTAACTGCCAGCATTTCATTTGGCCTAATTTATTTATGTGGGTGAGAAGTTCCTTACTGAAGTCTTCCTGTTCCATACTCCAGTCCCCAATCTACATTAGGTTCTGGGCCTGGGGATATGGTCCAGTGGCAGAGCTTTCCTACCATGCTCCAGGGCCTGGATTCAAACCCAGCACCACCACGTAAATAAACAAACAAATAAATCTTTGGTAAATCTTTAATATCAAGATTTCCAATGGTAGGAAACTCATTCAGAAGAGCATCATTACAACTATGTGTTCTTCACTTGTCTGCATGTAATGGTGGAAAATGAGTTATGCATGCTCTGCATCCTAACATATTTCTATACAGCTTCATTAGGAAAAATAGTAACTTTCAATTTAATATACATACATACATACATCTACATGGTGCTTTATATTCACAAAGCCTCTTCACCAATATTATTTAATTACCTCATCAGAGTTCTGTTAGTTAACTATTCTCTGTAAAAAATAAGGATCAAGACTGTTTAAAACTTTATCCCAGTTTTAAAATAATGATGGTACTGAGAGTGAAATTTGGAATTCTGCCAACAATTATAATCTTTTACTCTAACAATTCTTTTTCAGAAATTCTAGATATTTCCTTTTAGCTTTGGTGTAATTGTTAATCTTTTCTTCTGTTCATTACTTATATACATATACATATTAATAGGCTTTTGCACACACGTGCACACACACAAACACACACACATTCACTTTAAGAGATCTAATCGCATAAATGACTTGGAAAGATCTTGCATGAACTGAGAAGGGTAGTGTGGTGAATATGATTACAGACTTATAAAAAGAAACTTTCTATACAAAGCTCTGTCTTTGGTATTAAATAGTTAGTATTAAACTCTTAAAATTAGATTCTCGCATATGTAAATAAATGTCCTGAAAGTTCTAAATAGTATATAAAATCAAATTTTATTTTAAATACCCAGTTGTTGTGTTAACTCTTTCAATTTCATTTCATCTTAAATTATTATTTCCCTCAATACCAGTTTATATTAATAAGTACGATTGTTGTGCAAATGAGCAATGAATAACTTATTTACTGATGCTCATATTCTATGAGGCTCAGACAAAAATTCAGAGAATATTCTGCAGATTTTAGTGAAAAACTCAAAATCTATTTAATTTTATAATTAAATATAGCCCAATGAAGAAAAATTATTAAGGCCCAGAGAGAAATCCAACTAAAAAACTTTTCCCTTAGGCTGAGGATGTTTTCTTCAGTCATACTGACCAGTTCCAAAGCAAACAATATTATCCAAATATTCCATTCACTATCATCAAAGGCATCAAAGAGAAACACAAGTTTTAAATTTTATTTATTAACCAAGTGAGAAAACTGTATTAATTTAAGCTAAATATTCCTAGAGACACAGTAGACAAAGAACTGCTTTTAAATCAGATAGATCAGGTTTGATCCCTGGTGTTCACCTAATTAGAAAACTAGCACTTCTGCAATTAGTTAATTCCTGAGACAGTTCATTATCTATAAAATGCTAGACCAAAGCACCCACTCTACACTGTTATTATTAAAATTAAAGTACAAAAATCACTCATAAAAACAAAACAAAACAAAAACACCAAATGATATGGTCATTGAAAAGAAAAAGAAAAAAAAATCATGCAGAGGATGGAGCGCAGAACCTGACACCACAGGCATTGAGAGACCACTCTTTGAACAAATGCATTCTCAAAAGGATTGTGACAAGGAAAAGACTACTCGGCATCTCAACAGATCTCTCACATATAAATGAAAACTTTCCTCTTTTTTCATTTAACAGATATTTTTCAAATTTCTAGCCTGTGTTAGGCACTGTATTAGCTTCTGGGTGCTGGGAATAAATGTTAGTTTCAATCAAGTTAATAAAACAGATCCCTGGTTTAGGGCAACTCTGTACATTAAGATGGAGGCTTGGCAGCACGAAGAACAATATCTGACCCTACCAGAAAGGGACCCAACTTGGTTTTGAGGAACTCAAGACTTCTCAGAGTTACTGGGATGCATGAGCTATACAAAATAGCCATAGAGCTGAGTTTATGCAAGCATGTGGAGGAACAGTAGAAAAACTAAAGAAAGCAAGCTTCCTTATGGCTATAGGATAAGGAACATGTGCACTGCAGATATGCTCGTTAATTTCTTATTTGTCACTCACTGTCCTCTCTTGGTGCTGAACTTGGTCCTTCAAGCACCATCGTTTCCACTTTCATCTGTATTCAGGTTTAGCAGATCACTTTCTGGTTCCCAGCTTTGTGTTTCTTCTACCCACCCCGCTACCCCTAGCTTTGAGGAGGTCCTGCCTAAGCCTCCTAGTGTCTGACAAGATTCATGACCTTTCCTGGCTTACTTCCAGTGTGCTTCTCTTGACACTGAGACAGAGGCTTGACTTGGAGCACAATGATACAAATAACCAACAGACACACCTAAGACTAAGCCAGGGAGGTATTTATTTGCTCATTCTAAAGAAACACATTTATTTTTGTTTTGTTTTGCCCTTTATTAAGGAGACTTTAAAAGTTTCTTCTTTATCCCAGATACCATCTTATGTACTGGGGAATCAAAATAAACTATCCTTCAGGAGCTCATTATCCAGCAGGGTAAATAACATGAAGACAAATGCCTAACACAGCTAGAGAGGTGTTGAGAAAAATCCGCACAAAGGTCTAGTGACATAGAGATGATTCTTATCTGGTAGTCAATTTATTAATGCAAATACATATTTGTATGTATAGAATGCCACTGAGCATATAGAGCACAAAATATATGCATACATGGTATCATAATTATTTTATGCTGCATTTATTATTAAATAAACCCATTTATATTATGGAAATAGTTTTATAATATGAGAAATTTTCATAACCTGAATTTTAGATCCAAGACTCTGAATATTTGATTCTGACTTAACTGCCCATATTTTAATTTTGAACAGAACTCAATCTGATTTTTTTAGGAGAAGAAATGCCATCATTATGGGAAGACATAATATAAACCTTGAACAAAGTCAGTGATACAATGAAATAGATTAATTCATTAAAATAGGATGCATACAATTTTCCAGTGGCATTTTATAATGATGCTTCATATTTTGTAAAATATAAATTTTTGAATAAATTGCAGTATGTTTAAAAGGAATAGTTCTGATTTCATAAAAATTACCATGACTTAGCACTGATAGGAAAATAACTAAATTCAGAAAACTTTTGAGAGTGCCTGTTTTCAATTTGATGCCAACTAAGTGCTCAGGTGACTTAAATGATGCTATAGTAGGTGCTGAGGCAATTTAAATGAATGACATGGTCCCTATCCTCAAGGGACTGTCACTCTAGTCACAGACTGGTTAGTGTTTCTAATGTTCTCTGGTGAAGTGCTGTTCTATGTCAGGCTGGGGTTGGAGGTAATGAGATCAGAGAAAATCTCCAGGTCAGTACAATCTGAACTGAACCTTGAAGGCAAAATTTTACTATTAATGAATCTAAATTTTGTTTAGACCTCGTGTCTGTATTCACCTCTCTGCTCAGTGATTTGGGTTAGCTTTATAGATAGACTCTAAACAAAGAGTTTGGAAGAGAATCAATTTAAAACTGGCCTGCAGTTTCCCTGATATGTGGAGGTCACAGAGCACAGGGAACCCACCCCCTATTTGGTGCCTCTTTTGATAAGTTGCCACTGACATTGAAGAGAGGGTGAAAACTGCTGTGCAGTCCCTTGAGTGTGGGGAGCAGTACGCTGAAGGGAGAGCAGAGAGAGGCTCAAAAGAATGAAAGAATGGACAGTATGTTTCTAACAAAGAAAAATAGAGCCCTGTGTCAAATACTTCTCCAACTATCACCCTAGTTAATTTTTCTCTGTTATTATAAACAGGATTACTTTCTAACATGTTTTAATTATTGTATTTATTCATGACCTTCTTTTTCCATATTCTTTAAAGATGTGCAGATGTATCATTAATCTGGTATTTCAAAAACTACTTTGCTCAGCCATGAAGGAAAGTATGAAAGTGACCTTATTAGAAGAAAAAAGTAAACAGAATTATCTTTCAGCCAGACCTATTTCAAATGGTTGCATGTAGTAAAGGTCCCATAGTTTGAACCAATATCTCTATATTGATGAGTACCATATATACCTTGACCTTGACCATATATATCTTGGCCTTGACCAAGTCCTTTATCTGTTTTCCACAGGGTCCACCTACTCCCCACTCCAATCTGCATGTTCCACAAACACTTTAATCTCAACCTCTGACCCTATCATTTATTTCTCCAGATTTATGAGGCATCTCACATTTCCTAACGTAGTAATAGATGCTATCATCCACCTAGGTGTTTAAACTGGAAATTTAGCAAGTATCCTAGTTTCCACATTTTTCTTTTACATTCTTTTTCCTCTGACCTTATACACACCCCATCACAAAGACATTTCATCAAGACCATGTCCTGTCATTCTATCACAAATGCCTATCACACAAATCTCTTCTCCTCTATTGACCCTTATTAGACCAGGTATGCTATAGCAGACTACCATTGATTCCTTATATCCAGAATAAAACTTTGATATGAATTTGATGACTCCATCCTCTTGCTTGAGATACTTACTTATAAGAGGCAAGATAAAGTTCAATTTACCTACTTCATGGACTATGGGGATCTTCATAACCTGGCCTCAGCTCTTACTTCTTCTTGTCTGCTGTAACTCTCCACAGAGAACTACTCTGCTCTGGAAACACTGGAAGCTCTATACTATTTTTTTTTTTTTTGCCTCTGGATAGCTCATGCTAAAGTCTTAATGTTCAGCTCACACCTACTCTTCTTTAGGAAGTATCCTACTTCTGGTTGGTTAGAATCACTCAATTCCCTTCCTTAGCATTGTGACCTCAGAGCCTTTATCATGAGGCACTCAAATAATTTCTTTTCTGATCTGCTGCCTCCTTAAGGGCAGGAGTAATTCGTTGCTCTAGGTCTCTGGCAGCCTCTCTAGAGTTTTGCATGACATTAAGTAGTCAATGTGAGCATTTTGATGTATGACGGCATGGATGCATGAAGGCATGAAGGAGTGAGTACATGAATAATATGGATAATTATTAGCTATAGAATAAGCCTCAGATAAAGAAAAATTGCTAATGAACAGCACCAATCTTCACAGAGGCCCTTACGACATCCAAAAGCCCATCATGGATGTTCTCTGTCACCTATAATGAGTCACTTAGTTTCTCATCTCTAAAGCTTACTTAGTGTTTCAGCAGTAAGTGCAAGCTCTTAAAATGCTAGGTGTTAAATATATTGCTTCAAAATTGCTGCCACATTCATATTAGTTTGAAATAAAACTGTAAGATATGCAACAAAGCTCCATTTTCAAATTAAAAAAAAAAGTTTGTTTTCCTCTTGCCTAACAGAACCTATTGGCAGCAAATTCTCAGTTCTTTCAAGATGCCTCAACTTCAAACATGGGGGTTTTACTACTTTTGTTACTCAAAATATCTTCTCTCACTCCAGGGCAACCCTGCAGGATGTCTCCATCGTGGGGTCCAGCTCAGGGTGAATAATCAAAGTGAATGAGAAGAGAAGCAAACAGGTGATTCTCCTAACGGACCAGTTAACTGGCTCTCTATCAGTTAGAACGCAGCAATGTTTTGGCTTCTCCAGTGGGCCTTACTCACTGCACTGAGAGGTATGCTGCAGAGAAGAGAGAATGGAGTTTGCCTCTTACAGCTTTCAATGAACTGCAGAATTGAGGAAAAATGTTTAAATTACACACATTAGGTTCAATAGGGAGTATGCTGATAAATGGGTGAGAAATAGTTCTGAGTTTCTGCAGTGCCACACAGGTTATCATAGGATTTTCTGCTAGTATAAATGAACTTGTTATAAAGACTGGTATAGAACTGAAAATATTGAGGAGGTAAGCAAGAGAAAAGTGATATGTGACTTGGGGTTTTGAAAAACTTATCAGAGGAAGTAGAATGTGGGTCTGAGGGGGGTGGCTCCAAACTGGCTTCTTTCACCCCTGCTTGATTCTGAAAAGGTTAAAAATAAAAAGTAAAGGCAGAGGGCTGAAATATCATCATAAATACTGATGACAGTAGGAGTGTGGTCTAAATGCCTGAAAATGATCTCTGGAGTGAGGCAGGTTTAGCCACCAAGGTAAACTTAAAGACACCTCTCACCATATGGGCGGGCTGCCTAGGTTAGATCAGGAACCTGGATCGGCTCATGCTCTAAAAGAGGGATCATTTTCCCAAGAGTAGGGGTAAAGATGAGCTGAACCTAGATAGTCTTCTGAACGATCCACAAGTAGGAAGTCACTACATCTCTTCAGAGAAAAACCCCGAGTCATATTCACTGATATCCTTCTGAGGAAGAAAAGAGTAAGAGTGAAGGAAAACATTCCCCACCATCAGAGAGCATCCAAGTGGTGACAAGAGGGAAAGACATCTCCGGCAGGAGAATAGCTGCATGTGAACTTTGCAAGCAAACCCTTAGTGGGTGGAATAACATCATCATGAAGAACATTCTCCTTGGACTTTAAAAGACATAACTCCCATAAATTTCCTAACTCTTGATCTGAACAAGTTACCTAAATTACCTGACCCTTGGTTTACTTATCTGTAAGCTGGGTGTAATAATGCCCATCTCACAGAACTAAATAAATTAGTTACTTCCAGAGTAACTGGACAAGAGGTTATGCCACATAATCAGGCAACCTCCGTCACAAAGTGATTGTGAAATTATGAGTTTTATTAAATGGTCTATTTCTTTCTAATATAGCCCCTTGGTGAAATCAAATTCCTGTGTTTTGGGGTTTGTGAACTGTGCATGTCATACACAGTTAAGTCCACCATATTTCTGTAGTCATTCAGTAGAGGGCACTTGAATTTGATTATGCCACTTGATGTTTGATAATGGAGGCTTGCTGGGAAAAGCATAGGCCATTTGTGAATGTCAGTTTATTTTTTAGTAAAGTGTGTGTATGATGACCTTTATCTCAAGAAGGATTGTGAAGAATAAAGCAGACAATGTACATCAAGTGCTTGCACAGTATTTGTTGAGCTGTGAACCCTCAGCATGTATTTGGAGTAATTGTTACTTTTGAAAAGAGAAATTGAAGAAATCTTTAAAATTAACCAAACTTATCACTAAACTCCTAAAAAGATTGCAGTTAAATTTTGTATCAGATGATTGTGTAATTTAAAATGAATCCTTGAAGAAAATGACATTGTATCTCCTTGTATGTGTGTTTCCTTTAAAATATTTTTCCTTCTTAGTTGGCCAGCTGCAATTTAAGCACATATCTCTTTTCATTATATCTGGATTCTCACAGCAGCTGATTTGGCATGTAATTTATGTCTCATGTGCATACACTGTGTAGTATATATAATTGCTATATATAGTATTTTTTGTAAAATGTTCATTGTAGAATCAGATCCTAAGTCAGCAATTTTCTTTCAAATGCAGCTGCATCCAAATGACTGTTTCCCTGGGGAAGGAAATATTTTATTTTTCCCTAAGGCCACATGAAGCCATGAGTATGAAGAGCAGATGGCAAAAGGCAGTTTTGCTCTGAGGGAAAGTTACTTTTTCCTGACAGTAGTGCCAGAGACAACCTTGTGTCAGGCTCTGTCATTAAGGATTGATGTGCTTGTGCATGGATTCCCAGAGAAACACTGCATCTTGTGATTCCCTGTGAGGATTAAAATGATACTTCATCTACCTAATACTCATTCACTAACCAGTAGTAAGATGCGATACATGGATAGCTGTAGCAGCTCTGTGAAGTCTTCTTCCTTATTTTCCATTATTGTGCAGGACAGAAGCAAGTGTAAAAACAGAGTACACGTTAGAGAATGAGCATTTGGCAAAGTTTCTTCGCCTTAGACTCAGGGATTTCATAAATGCCATGCTATATAAAATTTACTTGGATGAATTTGAACCATAAAATATGTGCAAAATTTTGGGTGAGGAAGTGCTTTGGTCAGGACAGAAATTTTATAATTTCTTAAAGGATTCACTTTCTGAAAGGATTCACAACTTAAAAACTAAGGACCATATATGAAAGCTCTGAATTCATAAAAAAAAATCACATTTTGCCTGGTAATGTTTATGTATGTATATATTGTGCTGTATGTATGTAATCGATTGTGCTGACCACAATCCTAGAATGCTATCCTGAACATTTTCTCTTTCATATGAAATAGGACATCAAGTGCTGTCAAGTCCGTGACTGAACACTTCTCAAACCCATCCACTTCCCTCCAGCTCTGTGAGCCTAGTCTCATCCATGCTTTTATCAACTTTCATCAGGACAACTGCCACAGACCTGCAAGTCTGCATGTCATCCACTCTTATTCTCCACCAAGTCCTTCCCCAAAGGACAGGAAGGAATCTTTTAAAAATGCAAATCTAATTACAATTTTCCCCAAATAAAACATCTTAGCAATTTACCATCCTGAATTTGACCCTGCATAATCTGATCCTTGCATAGCTCTGCAGCTCCTCCATGCTCTGTGCTCCTGTTTGCTCTCTCCACTCCAACAAGAATAACATTATTTTAATCCTTCCTGTGTATTATATACTTCTCTCCCTAAGGAAATCAGCATGTATTGTTCTTTCTTCCTTGAATATTCCAATTTGCATTAGCAAAATCTTCCATGACTTCCATGATTAGGTCTGTACTGCTGTAATATATTTTCCTAGAACACACACATTTTTTTCCACATCCACATTTAAGAGCATTTGTTACAATTTTGTGTGTTAATTTTATGATTATGTGATGAATTCAAATCTCTCAATTAGACTATGCTTTATGAAGCAAATTCTCTTAACTATTGAATTTAAAGGGCCTGGCATTGTGCCTGGTACATCTATCATGCAGAGTGGGCATGGATAGATATTTATTGAATTATAAGGTTTATAGAAGTTGAAACTATGGATGTATGGTAGTTGATCAAAGTGAAGAACTTATAGCCATCTGCCCCAGCATCCAATGCTCTTTGTACCTACTAACTATCTAGCTATATCATCTTGGGTTTTTAAGTGGTTTCAACCTGTAAGTAGGAACAATTGTTACTTCAAGTTTATAGATGTAGAAAATGTAGGCTTAGCAATTACAGATAGATAAGGTATTCTTCCTTTGTGTCAGATTTTCATTCTGAAAATGTAAGAGTTGAATAAATTATTGTATCTTGGTCATCCTTGTTTATGATCTAAATATTTTGGGATGACAGTTTGTGCAGTTTGAGACATTTTGTATTTACATTCATCACGTCAACTGTGGGAGAGACTTAGACATGTAGACAGAGATGGAGGCTGTGCGCCTGACTTTTCAATGCAGCATTTTTTTTATACATATAAATAAAATGGTCATGGAATCAGAGTCCAAGCAGGGTTTAAAATGATCAAACTTTCTCCACTTTTTGGGCCTTCTCTTTTTCCTAAATTCATTCAATAGATGTAGTGGAAGCTGTGAAGTACCATAAAGATGGTTCTTTAGGCCCAAGGCACTCATTCTCTCTGTTGCCAGGAGTGTTGACTGTTAATCACTAATAAGAGTCCCTCTCTCGGAATCTCCCTTGCCCCAAAGCTAGGAAGCTGCCTCGGCCTACAGGCTCCTTATTCACAGGGTCAGTCTGCACCCAAGGCATGTGAGTGCTTTTACTACATTGCATGAGCAGATGTCCCTGATCTAATATCATGTACCACTGTTAAATTAGTAATATTTCTAAAGGTAACATCTATGGTTCATAAGGAATCTCTTATGACCCAGTGACAAAGGAGAAAAGAAATTAAATATAATTCATTTATGAGTCAGTTCAGTGTATAGGTACACACACAAAAAAATGGGATGCTTTTGTACTGTGGACTTTTTCAGGGGAGCCCTGAAAGATATTGATTAGAGAAAATACTCATCATGGGCAGGACTTTGGTGAATATCCATTTTAAATGGGAATAAAAGTAGAATATGTATGGATTATGGGCCTTGAGTAGAATCTCTATAAATTATTGAACAAAGAGGAATGGCTTTTCTAATTTATCAGGAAGGGGTCTGCAAAGTAAAAAAAGGAAACAAGGAAATCATCAGCACCAAGAAAGTCTTGGGGAAAGCTATGTGTCTAACTTACAGGAGTGGACAAAGTGTGAAGATTTTTCTATTGCGTGTTAAAGTTCAGCAGAGAGCATGCACACCATAGGAAACATCCAACTTGATTGAGCCATTCTCTCTTATCAGTCACTCCATTGCTAGCATGGTAGACTCAAGAACAGACTAGACACTGGATATGCATAGATCTAACAGCCTGAGAACACATTCTCCAGGATTCATCTGGCTGCTTCCACTGTCAAAGACTCAACCTACAAATAGCAGAGACCATGGTTTAGTCCCCCATATGGCACTATCACTCAAGGAGACTAATCATTTGGTGGCATGTTGTCTGCTTTTCACTTCTACTTTGAAAGAAGAAAATTTAAATTTTGACTGAAATCAACACATACTTCACGTATGGAATTGCTATTCCTGCCTGCAGTGCTTTAGCCAGCATCACCATGGCTGTTCAGTTATCCAGCAACATGGCATCTGAAATGATGCTGCTGTAGGCCAGGAGACCAATGAACAGCCAAGGAGGTGTCATAGTGGTCACAAGTATTTGGGACTCACTGATTCTATCACGTTGCACTTCCCAGAAGCTGTCAGATATATATGTCAGATCTATATGTCAGATCTATATCTATATCTATCTATATCTATATCTATATCTATATCTATATCTATATCTATATCTATATGAGAGAGCCTTTTGAAGGGATAACTGAAAACATTAACTTGGGTGCAATGCCCTGCAAGGATGCAGTACCATTCTCTAAGCACAATAAGTGACTTTAATCAATGAAATGGTGCTATGTCCCTAGCAGGTGGAATACTTTAGTACAATGATAGGCAATGGACTTACCATCACTTCATGTCCCGATTCTTGGTACTTGTGCTTCCCATTCCCACAAATCTCATTTCCTGGCTCTATAGGACTGGTTCCCAAAGGAATGTTCCAGAAAGAGACATA
This sequence comes from Glaucomys volans, assembly GCA_020662805.1. Taxonomy (NCBI): domain Eukaryota; kingdom Metazoa; phylum Chordata; class Mammalia; order Rodentia; family Sciuridae; genus Glaucomys; species Glaucomys volans. The sequence goes on from JAJEJO010000872.1 coordinate 186,585, forward strand.
GTGAGTGGGCCAATAAACTGCTAGCTTCATCTACTACTCAGTCTTTTTAAGCTTCTTGACTGAAGAAATCAGCAAGGAAGGATGGAAGCACAATTCTGGCAGGGAAAGAATTTGGGTTGCCAATAACACAAGGGCCACAAAGGGAAGAATATGATTGCCACTTGAGTGAATCACTGAGAAATGTTTTGGTACAGCTTTAACCTATCTTGATGGAAGACAGACATGTGTAGTAGCCATGACCTATGAAGGACATGGTGACAGTTGCTCAGACCCTTCAGTTTGCAGTCCTGGATCACAATCAGTAGGCAACCCATCAAGAAAATTACATTGAAGAGTGCCCCAGAATGCACTGGGAGGATGACAGTAATATCAGTAGGACTCAAGATCACTTCAGAGGCAGGGTCTGTCATTTGTTCCAAAACACTTCCTCTTTGTTTTTCCTGAAAAACATATCAACCAGAATGTGAGGTAGCTGTTTCTAGTAAAATGCACTCATTATATGAAGCAACTAGATGTAAGCAGAGTACATAGAGACTTAGTCAATGCAAGGAACCTGCCTTGTCTAAGCTACTCTCCATCCATGGAAGAAATCTTTTATGGCAGAAGTTCAACAGTGGGCAAGCAACTTGCTTCAAATAGGGATTACTCTGAAAGGTTATCAAGCTCAAAAGCCCTAAAGGCCCAGGGAGGAATGTTTGCTGCAACTGCCTGAAAGTTCAGGCTGAGGATTCTGTCTGATCCTACTTCACTTATCCTTCACAGGCATTATCACCAGTAATGTTCAAAGTTTCTGCATGGAAACACCATATTCTCAGTGTCTGTTTCCTTGAGGCCCAGCTTATGACAGGTGTGTTACGACCTCAAAAGTAAAGAAAATTCAGTTATTTGCTTTTTCTTTTTGGCACTGGGGATTGAACCCAGGGTTTCGTGGATGCTAGGCAAGTGCTCTCCTACTGAGCTATATCACAATGCTTTTATTTTTTTTTTGTTTTATTTTGAAACAGGGTCTTGTTAAGTTGCCCAGGATGATCTCAAAATTGTGATTCTCCTGCCTCTGTCTCCTGAGTAAAGTTACAGGTGTGAACTACTGTGCCTGGTCAACTCCTCTTAAATGCTTGATGTTTACTTGGTTTTATAGGGAGGTAATATGGAATTGATGGTAATTGAGAGTGATGAACAAAGATGTTTTAGGATCATTTCATAGGGATATAATCATATGATTTATTGAATGAAGACTTATTTATAAAGTATTATGGGCTGAATCATGTCACTCTAAATTTGTTTTTTGAAGTCCTAACACACTGTATCCAGAATGTAATCATATTTGGAGATGAGGTCTTTTAAAGAGGTGATTGAGTCAAAATTTGGGTATTCAGGTTTGGACCCTACTCCACTATGTCTGATGTCCCTACAAGCAGCTCCACACAGAAGTATGTGCACACAGAGTCAGTAAGAGGGTGATCATCTGTAACCCAAGGATGGAAGCCTCAGAGGAAATCATCCTTGACCTTGTACTTCCAGCCTTTAGAATTGAGTGGAAACTAATTTCTGTTCTTTAAACACTCGCTGATATCTAAGGATGTTTTAAATTGGAGGATACCATATCCTCTCTTATTAAACCACCAAATATGTTCTCTTTTTTCAAAATGGCCAATTCAAGATGGAGAATTCAGTTTAAAATCTTGCTTTACGTAAACTCTAAATTATTAGCCGATGTCTATAAGCAGAAGAAAGATTGGGGTCCTCACTTGTGTTGTAACTCCACATAGAATAATTGAGATACCCAAGGGAAATATTTACAGAAAAAATACTTCTTTCTGTAACAATAGTCCCTACTAATTTTATTATACTCTAAATAATAACTATGTCAATCTTTTTTCAAAAAATGTGTTACTTTGAGATAAATCTGGACACTGGAGAGATGGAGTAGAATGCCTCCCACAATCTGTAACCAGCTGATCCTCAATCTGTGATTACAGTGGGACTCTAGGCCGGGCCAATCCAATCCCAGTTAGGAGTTTTAGTTAGAAATAAATGGTGGGGCAAAGAGCAAGTAAAGTCAAATCCACTTTTTCGAGCTTCTTACACTTCTGTGGTTTCTTATATCCTGGTTCTAGTCCTTTGTTCTCAGCAGTGAAAAGTGGGATGGGTTAAATTATAAAAAGAATGATACAACAATCCAACACAAGAATACAACACTAGCATTTATGAGCACAAATCATATGCTAAGTTTCTAAGAACGTCATATATATCACCTTATCAACTATTCCAGCATCTGAAATACACTTGTCAGTATATTTGGGCTCCTGTTACAAATGTATCCTGGGAGGATTAAACAACAATGTGCATTTTATAGCTTGGGAGGCTGGCAGCCTAGTATCAAGGTCCGGGAACACCCACTGGCTGGTGAAAGCCTTCCTCCCTGCCTGTGGATATGTGTCTTCTTGCTGTCGTCGTATGTCCTTTCCTTGGTGTGTGCATGTGAAGAGATCTCTGTCTATTTATTTATATGGCCATGACTCCCATCATGAGGGTCCCACCCTTAGGACCTAATCTAACTCTATCTCCCAAAGGCCCTACCTCCAAATACCTTCCCTTTGGGGATTAAGACTTCAATATATGAATTTAAGGGATGTGGGGCACAACCATTGAGGCCATACTTACATCCCTTTTAAAGAAAGGGAAACTAAAAGCAGTAAAGAACTGGCCCCAGATCACATGATAACCAATAGAGCCCAATTTCATACTCAGAACTCCACGGAGCCCACATTTGCATGCATGGAATATCAGTAAATATCCTCTCTACACAGAGCTTCAGACCCAAGACAGAGACCACTGCCTATTCTCTCCCAAAGAAATTCAAAGCTGCTTCTGGTGAAAAAATCTTAACAGACCTGAGAGGAAAAGTGAATGAGTGATTCTGCTTGAAACTTTTGCCCTTCACCCATGTCTTCTTTTATTCCATTTATTTAGTACTTTTTCAATAAAATAATGGAAGCTATTTTCAAAATGCTGCCTTGGGTCTGTGGAATACACATGTGGTCTCACTTCACATTGTTTGCATAAAGCTCCTTCTCTATTTTTTAAATTATTTTTAATTTGTTCTCATTAGTTACACATCACAGCAGAATGCATTTCAACTCCTTGTACACAGATGGAGCACAACGTCTCATTTCTCTGGTTATACATGTTGCAGAGTCACACTGTTCATGCAATCATACATGTATATAGGATAATAATGTCCATCTCATTCCACCATTCTTTACACTACCACATCCCCTCCCCTCCTTTTACTCTCCTCTGCCCAATCCAAAGTTCTTCCATTCTTCCCTACCTGCCTCCCTGCCCCATTATGGATCAGCATCCATATATCAGAGAAACATTTGGCCTTTAGTTTCAGGATTGGCTTATTTCACTTAGCATGATATTCTCCAACTCTATCCATTTACCTGCAAATATCATAATTCCACTCTTCTTTAAGGGGAATGTTCCATTGTGTATATATAAAACATTTTCTTTATTCATTCATCTGTTGAAGGGCACCAAGTTAGTTCCATAGATATCTGTTGTAAATTGAGCTGCTATAAACATTGATGTGGCTGTGCCACCAGGATGCTAATTTTAAGCCCTTTGGGTATAAACTGAGGAGTGGAATAGCTGGGTCAAATGGTGGTTCCATTCCAAGTTTTCTAAGGAATCTCCATGTTGCTTTCCAGAGTGGCTGCACCAATATGTAGTCCCACCAGCAATGTATGAATAAATGTACCTTTCCCCCACATCCTGGCCAACACTTATTATTGCTTGTAGTCTTGATAATTGCCATTCTGACTGGGGTGAGATGAAATTTTAGAGTAGTTTTAATTTGCATTTCTCTATGGTCTAGAGATTTTGAATAGTTTTTCATATATTTGTTTATGGATTGTATATCTTCTCCTGTGAAGTGTCTGTTCAGTTCCTTAGCCCACTTATTGATTGGGTTATTTGTTTTTTGGTGTTAAGGTTTTTGAATTCTTTATATATCCTGGAGATGGATGCTCTCTGTGTTGTGCTTATGGTAAGGATTCTCTTCCATTCTGCAGGCTCTCTCTTCACATTATTGATTGTTTCCTTTGCTGAGAAGCTTTTTAGTTTTAATCCATTCCATTTATTGATTCTTTATTTCTTGTGCTTTAGGAGTTGTGTAAAAAAGTCAGATCCCAAGCCAATATGAAGATTTGGACCTACATTTTCTTCTATTAGGCACAGGGTCTCTGGTCTAATTCCTAGGTCCTTGATTCACTTTGATTTGAATTCTGTTCAGGGTGAGAGATAGGGGTTTAGTTTCATTTTGCTGCATATGAATTTCCAGTTTTCCCAACACCATTTGTTGAAGAATCTATCTTTTCTCCAAGCATGCTTTTGGTGCCTTTGTCTAGTATGAGATACCCATCTCATACATGGGTTTGTCTCCATGTCTTCTATTATGAACCATTGGTCTACATGTCTATTTTGGTGCCAATATCATGCTGTTTTTGTTACTATAGCTCTGTAATATAGTTTAAGGACTGGTATTGTGATGCCTCCTGCTTCATTCTTCTTGCTTTAGCCATTCTGGGTCTCATATTTTTCCAGATGAATTTCATGGTTGCTTTTTCTACTTCTTCAAAGAATGATACTGGGATTTTAATAGGAATTGCATTAAATCTTTTGGAAGTATGACCATTTTGACAATATTAATTCTCCAGGATCATGGAAGATCTTTTCATCTTTTAAGTTTTTCTTCCATTACTTTCTTTAGTGTCCTGTAGTTCTCATTGTAGAGATCTTTCACCTCTTTTGTTAGATTGATTCCCAATATTTTATTTATTTATTTATTTATTTATTTATTTA